>PVJS01000409.1:0-133013 GCA_004027185.1 Glis glis
TACCTCCGCTCTACACCCCCGGCCCTATTTTTTATACTTTATTTTGAAACCGGGTCTCAAGAAGTTGCGGAGGGCCTCACTAAGTAGAGAGAGAGAGAGAGACAGGGAGGGGGAAAGAGAGAGAGAGAGAGAGAGAGCGAGCTGAGGCTGGCCGCGAACCTGGATCCTCCGGTCTCTGCCTCCCAAAGTACTGGGATTACAAGCGTGTGCCACCATGCCCGGCTCATGTACAACCTTTCAATGTTGAATCAAGAAGATATAGAAAATTTAAATTGACCAATAGCAATCAAAGAAACTGAAGCAGCAATAAAGAGCTTACCATCAAAGAAAAGCCAGTTTCCAGATGGTTTCATTCTTCTATAAAACCTTTTTTTTTTTTTTTGCAGTACCGGGGATTGAACGCAGGGGCGTTCTCCCTCTGTGCTACGCCCCCGGCCCTATTTTTTATACTTTATTTTGAAACCGGGTCTCATGAAGTTGCGGAGGGCCTCACTAAGGAGAGAAAGAGAGAGAGAGAGAGAGAGAGAGAGCTGAGGCTGGCCGCGAACACGGATCCTCTGGTATCCACCTCCCAAAGTACTGGGATTACAAACGTGCGCCACCACGCCCGGCTCTATAAAACCTTTATAGAAGAATTAATACCAATACTCCTAAATCTATTCCAAGAAATAGAAAAAAACAGGACTCTCCCAAATACATTCTATGAAGTCGACATCACATGAATACCAAAAATAAAATAAAGACAGCTCAAGAAAAGAAAAATACAGGCCTATATCATTGATGAACTTAGACGCAAAACTTCTAAACAAAATACTGGCAATGCGCATGCAAAACCACATCCAGAAAATCATACACCATGGCCAAATCATGTTCATCCCAGGGATGCAAGGCTGGTTGAACATACAAAAAACAGTGCATGTAATTCACCATGTAAACAGAACTAAAGACAAAAATCACATGATCATTTCAATAGACGCTGAAAAAGCATTTGACAAAATCCAAGAGCCATTCATGAAAAAAACACTGCAGAGAATCGCAATAGAAGGAACATACCTCAACATCATAAAGGCAATATACAATAGGCCCACGGCCAACATCATGTTGAATGGGGAAGAACTACAAGAGTTCCCCTTCAAAACAGGAACAAGACAAGGATGTCCACTATCACCATT
The DNA here is from genome assembly GCA_004027185.1 of Glis glis. Taxonomy (NCBI): domain Eukaryota; kingdom Metazoa; phylum Chordata; class Mammalia; order Rodentia; family Gliridae; genus Glis; species Glis glis. Next base: position 1,173 of record PVJS01000409.1, read on the forward strand.
CCTTTTCAATATAGTACTGGAGACTCTAGCCAGAGCAGTAAGGCAATAGAAGGAAATCAAAGGAGTGCAAATAGGAAAAGGAGAACTGAAACTATCTCTATTTGCAGATGACATGATATTATCCTTAGAAGACCCAACAAACTCAACCAAAAGGCTTGCAGAACTGATCAACAAATTCAACAAAGTGTCTGGATACAAAATCAATCTTAAAAAATCAGAAGCTTTTCTATATGCCAAACATAAATCCACTGAAAAAGAAATCCAGTAAACATTTCCACTCATGATATCCCCCCAAACAATAAAATACTTAGGAATAAACCTAACCAAGGAGGTAAAAGACCTCTACAAGAAAAATTATAAAACACTGAAAAAAAGAAATTGAAGAAGATTTTAGAAGATGGAAATACCTCCTATGCTCTTGTATGGGCAGAATAAATATCATCAAAATGGCCATTCTTCCAAAAGTGATCTACAGATTCAATGCAATACTCATTCAATTATCAAGGTCATTCTTCACAAACATAGAAAAATCAGTCCTTAAATTCATTTGGAAGAACAATTATCCCAGAATAGCCAAAGTAGTTCTCAGCAAGAAAAAACATGCAGGAGGCATCACCATACCTGACTTCAAACTATACTACAGACACTTACAATTTATTTTTGACAAAGGAGCCAAAAGTATACACTGGTAAAAAGATAGCCTCTTCAACAAATGGTGTTGGCAAAACTGGTTAACCACATGCAGAAAAATGGAAATAAACCCTACTTTCTCACCCTGCACAAAAGCCAATTCAAGATGGATCAAAGACCTGAAAATTAGACCAGAGACCTTGCAGCTGCTTGAAGAGGGCATAGGTCCAACTCTTCAACACATAGGCACAGGCAAAATCTTCCTCAACAAGACCCCAAAGGCACAAGAGGTTAAAAAGAGGATCAATACATGGGATTGCATTAAATTGAAGAGCTTCTGTGCTGCAAAAGAAACTATCAAGAACCTCAACAGAGAGTTGACAGAATGGGAGAAGATTTTTGCCAACTACTCCTCTGATAGAGGACTAATATCTAGAATATACAGATAACTCAAGAAACTTACCACTAACAAAAAACCACTCAAAAAAATGGGCAAGTGAACTAAATAGACACTTCACAAAAGAAGAAATAAAAATGGCCAATAAATGTATGAGAAATGTTCAACATCATTAGCAATCAGAGAGATATAAATCAAAGCTATCCTGAGATTTCACCTAACCCTAATTAGAATGGCAATCAATAAAACCACAAACAACAACAAATGCTGGTAAGGATGTGAAGATTAGGAACTCTAATACACTGTTGGTGGGATTGCAAATTAGTGCAACCACTTTGGAAAACAGTGTGGAGGATCCTCAGAAGACCTATCTTATGATCCAGCAGTACCACTTCTAGGTATCTACCCAAAAGAATGGAAACCAAACTACCAGACTAATGCATGCATATCTAATGTTTATAGCTGCACAATTCACAATTGCCAAACTATGGAACCAGCAAAGATGTCCATCAGCAGATGAATGGATTACAAAACTATGGGATATGTACACAATGGAATTGTATGCAGCCATAAAGAAGAAAAAATTATGTCATTTGCAGGGAAATGGATGGAATTAGAGAACATTATGCTAAGTGAGATTAGAGTCAGTCACAAAAAGTGAAAAGTTGGATGTTAGGGAGAATAGGCCATAGGGGCAGTCCAAAGATGGAGAAAACTTTAGATGAATAAAGAAGGCGACCTAACTGAGGGAGATGGGAGAGGGGAAGAGGGAAACACCCTAATGCACAGGATGTACATACACAAATTTATCAAAGTCAACTACTATGCTGAGCATGAGAAAGAGGGAAGGGGGAGGGAATGGAAGAAAGGGGGAGGGAATGGGGGTTGGAATTGGGGAAGGGCTAATTGACCAATGTGTGCATGTATATTTTTACCACCCTGAAATCCATCAAGATGTATGATTACAATGCACCAAATAAAAAAATAAATAAATAAAAGAAAGAAAATAATTGGGGCAAAAATTGTGACTTGACCAAGAAAGAGCCTTTTCTTAGAATAAGTGTCAGAACTGCCCGCGCCTGGTGACCACGCTCACTATTTCCTCATCACTTCCTACACAGAATTCTTTCAAAAAGCTATTAATAATTTATGCATTATTTTATGTATAATACAGAAAAAGCTTTGAGTTACCATTTTTTTTTCCTGTGGTACTGGGGATTGAACCCAGGGGTGTTCTACCTCTGAGCTCTGAGCTACACCCCTGGCCCTTTTATAATTTTGAACTAGGGTCTCACTAAGTTGTTAAGGCCTAAGTTGCTATGGCTGCCCTCAAACCTGCAATCCTCCTATCTCGGCCTCTCAAGTACTGAAATTACAGGAGTATGCCACTATGCCCGGATGGGTTACTATTTTCAATCTTTGTTTTTATATAAAAGGCTCTCCTCCTTCTCCTCCTCCTCCCCTCTTCCTCCTCCTCCTTTGCCTTCTCCTTCTCCTTGATTGAACCTAAGGGTATTCTATCTATGAGACCCCCAGCTCTTTTCATTTATTTTGAAACATGGTCTTGCTAAATTGTTGAGACCGGCTCCAGCCTGAAGTCCTTGTCTCAGTCTCCCAATTACTGAGATTACAGGTGTGTGCCACCATGCCCAGCTAGAAAAGTTTTTTTTTAATATAATTAGTAAAGGTAAAATCCAGGATCTGAATAAAAACATTCCGCACCCAAAATCCATGGACCAAATTATTGCCTCTCATTCTTTTCTCTCTGCATAGCCTCCATACTCTTTAGCCCAGTGCTTAAAGAATGTCCTTAATTTGATGGTCAAGATTTGCAATTTTATATCTCTGATAATCTTGAACTTAACTTCCAGACATCTACCTTTTCTTGTTTTACAATATTTTAAAAGATTTTGACCAATTGTTTTAAGAAATAGCTTCAATTAGTCCATTTCATAGTCTCTGCATCTGATTCCTTTATGCCAATCAAAAAATATTTCTCATGAGCTCATTTGTAAACCTTTTGTTCTTTCTAAATTAATGTTACTCATTTTTTCTAATGTCTTCTTTTTTAAAGTATATTTTAAAGAGTTTGAACTTTCCAGGCTCAGTCTAGTAACATTCTTGTTTTTATAATATTCCCACCAATTTCCTAAGTTATGCCTTATTAACACAGTCCTTTTGCTGAGAATATCAATGTCCTTTCTAATTTGAAGCATGATTTACTGTTTAGAGCACACATTTTAAATCCCAACTGGTCCATCAAAAAGCTCTACAATGACCCAGCATTCTGTACATTTTTCAGAATTATGGTAGCACTTGAGGGAGACACTGACTGCTCACCAAATACCTATAGGCTGCCTCATATTTCTCAGCCCCATTGCAATTAGGAAGGAACCTAGGACTAATTCTGGCCAAAAGGTCATGAATGGAAGAAACATGGATCACCTTTAGGGAGAATCACAGATACTCAATGGAACACAGCCTAATCTATCCTTATTGATATTTGAGAGTGATACAAGAAATGAGTAACTGCTGTTAAAAACAGACTGAAAACCAAAAAAACTAAAGCAAGATATGTGGCATTGGATGAGTGTCTGGTAGAGGCTGAAAAGATCACGATTTAGGAGATTGTGATCATTTACTAAAGATCAACAGCCTTGCTGATATTTGATAATGCTACTGCCTGTGATAACTTGCAGCGCCAATGTTGGGAGCAACGTGCTCTTGATTTGAGAAAATGGACTCTTATGGGAATGTATTGGTTGCTACTGACTGTGTTTGGAAATGCCTTCCAAGAAAGATGATTCAGAGAAGAACATCTCAGTCTGATAACTTAAATTTCAGGAAATGTATGGAATCATAGACTCCTAACAGTAAGAGATTAAATTGAAAACCATTTGGGAGACAAAGGCCCATTAAATAGCCTTGAGGGCAGAGATGAGACTTAGTGGGTGGCTCTGCACCTGCTTAAAAACCTGTCTCTAATGAAGTGTTTCAGGGACAAAGCGGAACAAGGAGGCGTTCCATCCTGAACCTGTTAGCCTCAAGATAGTTTTCCCCCAATGGAGACTGAACGCAGAGAAATGAAGATTTAAGAAAGGCTCAGAAGGAACTGTGCATGTGACACACAAACTGACCTGAGGCAACAGATGAAAAGTCTACTGGGCTTTTGAGAGTCCCACCCAGAGGGGTGGGGACACATTCATCAAGTGTGTGACTATTTGAGCTTCACCAGTCCTTGGGCTTCCAACTTTCCACAGAAGCAGATAACTTGTTTTATTAGTTCATCATTCTGAACATAGAGACTATGGCAAACTATCCAGAAACCTCAAAATTCAAGATTCAGGCAGTGACAAGGTAGAACTTTAGGTCCCCTCCCCTATTGATATGTCACAATAATGGAGCAAAGGAGCATTTTGCAACCAGAAGGTCAACTATGGCAGTGACAATCACTGCTCACTGAATACCTATTTGCGGTTTCCTCTCCCCAAAACCCATGCAGATTATTTCCCAGCCTCCTTGCTGGGAACCACAAGTTTGTTTCTGGCCCATATGCTGAGAACCAGAATGTGTATAACTTCTAGGCTCAAATATGCGAGAGATAATGTGCCATTGCACTACTCTCTTCTCCTGTCAAAGTAAATATGTAGGACAGTTAGTCAACAAAAATAGACCCCAAGATGACTTGGGATCAGGAAGATGAAATTTCAGATTAGAATTTTAAAGCAGCTGTAATAAATGTACTGTATTCAAAGAAATAAGGAAAAGATAAGAATGATGAGTGAAAGAATAGAAAATTCCAGAGGGTAATAACAAAAATATGGAAATATAAATAATGTAAATGAAGTAAATACCCCAATATGAAATAGAGCTTACTAAATAGCAGTGCAACTACATATTGCCTACATGAGAGGAATTTTAAATATAAAGATACAAAGACAAACTAAAGGGGTGAAAGAAGGTATACCATGCAGATATAAGCACAAAGAAATCAGCACTGTTATATTAATATCAGTATCAATTAAGGCAGGGATAAAGGCCATGTCATAAAGATAAAAGGGTCAACTGATTAGGAAGAAGCAACATTTATAAATAGGTATGACTCTCTAGTAGAGCCTCAAAGTATATGACAGAACTTTAAAATACATGAAACAAAGGGAGAAATAAATAAATCTGGGACCATAGGTGAAGATTTTAGTGCCCCTCTATTAAAAACTGATAGAATAATTAGACATAAAGTCATAAATTTGTAAAAGTTGTGGACAACAACAACCTCTTTTTTTGGTACTGGGCATTGAACCCAGAGGCATTCTATCTCTAAGCTATACCCCCAGCTCTTTTATTATTTTTTATTTTTGAAACAGGGTCAAACTAACTTGCTGAGGGTCTTGTTAAATTGCTGAGCCTGATCTCAAACCTGGGATCCTCCCAGCCCAAGTACTGGGATTACAGGCATGTACCACCACGCCCAGCAATAGCAACCTCTTAACATCATTGACATTTATAGGATGCTACTTCTAACAACTGTTAAATACACATTCTTTTCAAATGCACAAAGAATTTCTACCTAAACAGATAACACATTCTTGTAATCATATTTTTTTCCTACTGGGACAAAATACCTGAGAAAAACAACTTAAAGGAAAGATTTGTTTTGGTCATAATTGCAGAGGTTTCAGTCCACATCAGCTGGCTCTGCTCACCTCATGGCGGGGGGGAGGCAAAAGGCAAAAGGTGAGGGACAAGATACAACCTTCTAGTAATCCCTTCTAGGGCACACTCATAATGACCTACCAATAATGCCATCAATTATTAATCCACCAATGGATTAACCCACTGATGAGTTCAGAGCCCTCAGGATCCCATAGAACCATTACAGTATAATATAAGCCTCAGTAAATTAAAGTAGATAAATTTTAACAATGTATGTTCTCTATCACAGACCTAATTGTAAACCAATGACACTAAGATATCTAGGAAACCCTTAAATATTTGTCTATTAAGCAACACATTTCTAAATAGCTCATGGGTTAATATCACATGTGAATTTGAACACTGAGGTTAGAATGAAAACAAATAGGTAAAATATCAAAATGTGTGTGCTATAGATGGGTGTGGTGGCACATGCCTGTAATCCCAGTACTTGGGAGACTGAGACAGGAGAATCGCAGGTTCAAGACCAGCCTCAGCTACTTAGCTAGACCCTCCATAAATTAGTAAGATGCATTTCAAAATAAAAAATAGGGCTGGTGATATAGCTCAGAGGCAGAATGCTCCTGGGTTCAATCCCCAGTATCACTACCACCAAAAACAAACAAAAAAACAAAACAAAACTAAAGCTATTTTAGATAAAAATTTATAGCATTGAATGCTTATATTAGAAAAGAAAAAAGGTTTAGAATCAAGGAGTTACATTTTCACCTTAAGAAACTAGAAAAACAAAGAGAAATTTAGCACAACCTCAGTAGCGTGAAGGAAATAATAAGAGTAGAAACCAATCACACTGAAAATAGATAGTAACCAAGGGAACTTCAGCTGCTTTATTTTCTGGTGGTCTAATTTCAAGTGAAAAAATTAGAGGGTAAAAACAGTCACATTAGCCAGGTGTGGTGGTATACACCTGTAATCCCAGCACTTGGGAGGCTGAGACAGGAGGATCGCAGGTTTGAGGCCAGCCTCAGCTACTTAGTGAGGCCCTGTTCCAAAATAAAAGAATAAAATTGGGTTGGGGGTGTAGCTCAGAGGTAGAATGCACCTGGGTTCCATTCCCAGTACCAAAAACAAACAACCAAAAAAAAAAAACCCAGTCACATAAGTCACATATATGTAGTATTTGATTCTCTGGAATCTTAGATATATCAATCAAGGTTCTTACAAATATTGCTGGGAAATGTTTGATACTTGGCTTCTCTTCAGGAGCCAGAGGAGCAAATGGTGTTTACTGTGGATTGAAAGTGAAGAGATGGAGCTGTTGGATCGAACTAGTGTTCATATTAAGGCCAGGAACACAAAACGAGTTGACCCAGACATGGAAAGAATTCAGAGGCATAAAATTCCCCAAGTACTGGGGGATTTCATGGAGGTTAACTGATTGGAAAAGCCGATGACTCATGCTTAGTTGTACATACAATGAGGCATTTAAAATGCATTTTATTGGGGACTATTTCTAGTGCAGATGGGGACGTTTTATAGTTACAATATTTCAAGAGAAATATTTGCTAAAAAAAAGCAAGCACCGAGGGTTACCATTGGGGCACACAGCATGTTAATGATGGCTGGGCATCTAGAAATCCTGTTTCTTTTAAACAATCTGAAATATATGTAGAAATATCACCAATACAGGAAAAGAAAAATCTCTCAACAAAATTACTAGGGATGTACAAGCAAAGAAGTAGTGCTGACTACCCTGTCTGCTTCTCCACTTCTGTGCTCAGCCAGAGCATCCTTAGAGCCAATTTTATTTTTAATAAGTGCACTTATTTTCTCCATTTCTCTTTTATTTTTGCCCTCCCTCTCAACAAGAAAGCATTGAATTGTTTGAGGGTGGTGTAATTAGAATTGAGAGATTCAGGCAGGATCTGGATGTATAGGCAGGGATGGAGAAGATTTCCATTACAGGACTTTGTAATCTTACTTTCTAAAAGATGTACCAGAGAAAGAAATAAGCCAAGCATGATTTTCCCAGTTTCCCTGTTCCTACCAAAAAGCCTGGTACCAAGTTAGCAACAAAATAATCTAGCCTTAGCTCATATAATCTAATTCCAGAAAAATCTGTGATCATCTTATTACTGTATTTATCTTAGGAAGGAGAAATATAGGCAAAAACTTTCTATTTAGTACACATCGGATTTAAAAAGCCTACATAGCAATATGATGGCTAGGTACATTATTTGGTTTTAAACATGTTTGTGATGGTTCCTTTCATTGTTATCAATTTTGTCATGCCTGGATGAATCAAATAGATGTTCCCAAGACACCAGAACATAGTGTTATAGCATTATTTCTTCCCTCCCAGATATGTGCTTATTTTCTGTGATTGATCTTACAGAGTGAATCAAGACATACTTTTGCCTTTGCCTTTCCAGTCATACACACTGAAAAACATGATTTACTGTTTCTTAGTTTCCTAGATCTAAACAATTATAGTTCTTGCATCTAGGGATTTTTTTTTTTTTTTGCGGTACCGGGGATTGAACCCAGGGCATTTTACCTCCGAGCTACACCCCTGGCCCTATTTTTTATACTTTATTTTGAAACCGGGTCTCACGAAGTTGCGGAGGGCCTCACTAAGTAGCTGAGGCTGGCCGCGAACCCCAATCCTCCGGTCTCCGCCTCCCAAGTACTGGGATTACAAGCGTGCGCCACCACGCCCGGCTACCTAGGGATATTTTAAATGAAGTACTAATGAAACCAGTAAAATCTTCCCTGATCCCAGTAATTGTTAGGTTCCACACTTTCTACAACTTTGTTATTTAATGGACCAAGATGGTTTTTGTTCTCATCAAATAGTTTGTTGTTAAATACATACAAGAATGCTAGACAATATTGCGTGTTATTTTGAAGTCATTTTAAATATTATGAAATATCAGCACAATTCCTTTTCTTTTTTGTAAAAACAACCCAATAGTGTCTGTGTATTACTTAAATACATAGACATCATTATTTTAACACCTTGCTGCTGGCCTTAACATAAAACCTTTCTGGGACCAACGTAATATCCCTATTCTTGAGTCATTACCCTGGATTTCAGTAATGTCCTATATTGATTTTAAGATCTCTCTTATGGCTTTTTAGGCATTTCATGGTTTAAATATTCTATACCTTTCAGATTGATTACTTCTATATTATCTGTCACTTTTTTTATTGTCAGAGCAGGGGCTGCTTTCTGCTCTGTTGTCACAAATGGATTCCCATGAGGCTAACACTTTTCATGCATCTTGCCAACAGAAATTGCTACTTCTTGAAGTAAGTAATTTGGAGCCTCTTACAAGAGCTTTATAAAACATAGGTGTAGCATTTTTTTCCACTGGATTTGGGATGCTTGCTTATCTGAGGGTTTGTTCTTAAGCTAACAAATGATTATGGCAAAGCTTTTGTAAATACAAGATACATTTGCTTCCAGTGTATACAGCTTTTATCTATTTCCCTTTTCCAAAAGTTATGTCAAAAAAGCAGATAAATTTTCCATAATTCAATAGCTGTTTAAATTGCTTCTTATTGCTGTTCTTACAACTTTTCTAATATTATTGGTGTGCCTTTCCCAAAATATGGAAATATGATGTAGTCTAATTTCTAAGATTCTAAGTCATCTTATTGGTAGCTCCACAATTTTCTCAGCAAATGTCTGCCTTTGATCTCCAGTACACAAAACTAGCTGTTAAATATAAATTTAATATTTTGTACTTTATTTCCATAAAATGACCTGTCAATTGAAAATTAAATATTGTATATTCTAAAATAGCTGTGTAAATGAATTAATTTTAGTATTTAAAAATAACTAATATTTTCATAATTAGTAAACATTACAATTTTAAAAAGGAAAGCTGGCACAGTGGTGCACACCTGTAATCCCAGTATTTGGGTGGCTGAGATAGGAGGAGTGTCAATTTGAGGATAGCCTTGTCAACTTAGTGAGACCCTGTTTCAAAATTAAAAAATTAAAAGGGCAGGGTGGTGTGTAGCTCAAAAGTAGAATGTACCTGGGTTCAATCCATAATACCCAAACAAAAGAAAATAAATAAAAAGTAACCAACAAAAAAACAAAAATGGGGGGTATTATACTGATTTATATTTTAGTACTAAATATTTCCACAAACTAAATATAACTATTATAAACATTTCTCAGAATTGCAGAATGTGGAATCTAAAGGGTCTTTCAAGATAATCTTATCCAAAGTCTTTATTTCAAAGACAATGATTTAAGATATTAGTGAAAGGACTAAGAATTTCAGTGGTTTTTAATGCTATGACTAATGGGCTTCCTCTCCACTAATACGTCTTCCCCAGAATTTTTTCCAAATTATTGTCAGAGTAGAGACAGAATTGGAAGAAAAGTTATAATATAAACATATATTTATGGACTCCCCAGGCTTGCCTCTAATTTAAAAGGTAGGTTAGTTACAAAAAAATGCATCATTTGAATGCAGTAGGTTTATAGTGTGACAACCTGACATTATTTACTTTTTAGAAACTGGATGAGGACAGCTTATTGTCATATGATAATTTGTAATTAGTATGTATAATAGAAGTAGCTCACCTTTTCATAAGCACAAAGTTCTTATGAATAAACAATAGATTCTGCAACATGATGCAGGCCATATGACTAATTTATAGTGGGTCACAGTTGTACATTTGTGGGCCACAAGCACTCTGCAGTTTGTGTAATGAAGGGCCAAAGTGTAAAACCTGATTGTAACAATAAATAATTGGCCAGGTGTTGGCATTTCTGTCATACAAGACCAAGTCATCTAATTCCTCTCTTCAGAAAATTACTGGGAGGCAAAAAATGAAAAATCTTTGTCACTGCCTAATGCCATGTTATTGAACATTAAGGTATTAGTTTGCAAATGCAACTATAACAACACAAACTTAGCAGTTTAAAACAACACAAATTTATTCTCTTATAGTTCCAGATATCAGAAATTAGTCCTTTGGGAATAAAATCAAGATGTAAGTAAAACTAGTTCCTTCTGGAAGTTTGGAGAAAAGTTCATTTCCCTTGCTTGGTGTCCCCATATCACAGCTGGCTTTTCATGGTCAAGTTGCCCTTTTCCTTTCCCATGTTGCCAAATTTCTCCACTTCTCTCCTATTAGGACACTTGTAATTACCTTTAGAGCCCACCTAAGTAATCCAGAATAACCTCTCCATCTCAAAATTATTTTTATGTTTAATTTCCTTTCAAAAATCTTTTTTTCATTTTTATAATAGCTTTACTTGGGATAAAATTTACATAATATAAAATTTTCCCATTTAAAGTTTACAATTAGTGTTTTTTAGTATAATCACAGAATTGTGCAATGATCATTTTCATAAAGAGTAAACATTATAATTTTAAAAAGGGAAGCCAGACATCATGGTGGTACACACCTGTAATCCTTGTATTTGGAAAGGTGAGACAGGTGTATCACAGGTTCGAGGTTAGTCTCAGCAACTTAGTGAGACCCTGTTTCAAAACAAAAAAATAAAAAGGGCTGGGTGTGTAGCTCAAAGGTAGAATGCCCCTGGATTCAATCCCTAGTAATTAATTAATGTAATGTAATGTAATTAATTAATTAATTAATGTAATCTCACATTACATTGGTACAATGTAATCTCACTCTAAACAAAGTTTAGGGTGGTAGGAACATACTTGTGTAAAGCATTATAGTTCTTTTTGTCATGTAAGATTACATTCACAAATGATAGTGATTAGTATGTGGATATCATTAAAGATCTTTATTTACTAATTTTAAAGGATGCAGTTTCATTTAAACAGTATCTTTGAAGGTGAAAATAAGCAGGCTTTTGGATACATTATCTTTGGAGATGGTTATTAAAATCTAACTGATCTGATCTAAAAATTAGAAAAACAGAACAGATGACCTCTTGATTCAGCAATGACAGCGTTCCTACCATAAGAGTAAGATGGTGGTTCTATGTTGCAAGTGCCTTTGACTCTCTCTTTTGAAAGTTAGCAGGGTTTAGAGTTCTTGAAAGAGGAACACATCCCAGAGAAATATTCAACAGAGGAAAGCCTCAGAAAGAGCCCTCAGGAAATCCATTCAGTCCCATTTTCCTGCACATCACATTTTTGCTTCAGTGAGTCAAGATAGGTAAGAGGGCAATATCCATTTTAAAACTCTAATCCTGGCATGTGTTTTATATAAGATTACAATTTCTTACTCAATGCCACCCTAGCACAGTGTTTGGCAAATGGAAGGTATTGAATTGTATTTTCTTGAATTGAAATGAACACTTGAATTTGTGTTCATGGATGTCCCCTTTTAGTTTCCTTGAATTATATTACTTTTTAGGTATTTACTGGTAAACAATCTGTTTTTGTTTTATTTAATTAAAAACTGCCTATACTACAAACCATTACAAATACTATGCATATTTGATATTCATATGATTGGATTGTTAGTCTTCCCTTAATTAAAATTTCATAGTCTAAATTCTTGTTTAGAATTCCTTTTCTCAGTGATCATTAATCACAAGATACCGTTCAATTACAAAATTATCTCTCTCAACATCCTGTCCATCAAGAAAGAAGGATGCTCTGATTTGAGCTCATGATTCATTTCCTAGTTAAAGGTCAACATCATTTGATTTTAATAAATTCTTTACTAAGTGCATCTATTGAATTTGGTTCTAGGCTAAGCCAGGCTCTTGAATCAATTGTGTCTCTTTAATAAGGAATCTAAATCTTCAGCTACTACTGGACTGGGGGACTTGAAAGGCATTTTCTAAGCTTCTAGAAATATCCATAATATTCCCTCTCCACATACCTCATGCTTTCTAAATTCCCACTCACTTGACTCTTCATTATGTCTTCCATAAAATTTCTCTGTTAATTCTACCTTTTCTAGATTGCCACATTGCCAAAAAGGAAATAAAATAGTCACAATCACCCTAAAATATGTAGCTTTGAAAATCTATTTTATTTCCTACATAGGTTAAAAAAATCTACAAGATAACATTTCCAAAATTAAAAATATGTTAATTGTTTTAACCTTATTAGGTATAGAATTTAAAAGAGCAACCACAAGCTACTGAGAGGTTTAAGATAATAGAAAGAATAAAGCAGAAAGGAATTCCAAGAATAAATAGTGAAGTTAAATGATCAACAAGTTTGGATCCTGGGAAAGCAAGGTCTCCTAAGGCAAACCTTTAGGACATGGAAAGATTAATTTTTAAAAAGTATACAAAGAATTTTATGCATTTCCTATGCCCAATTTCTACATGTTACTCCTTGGGCTTTCATGTGGAAACTATCACATGGGCACCAAGACCAATGAAAGCTGCAATTGTACAGTAGAGAAAAGCGGTGGGACCTTTTTATTAGGATTTGCCTCTATGCAATACATTAAAAGTCTATTATCTGTAATTTTCCAACCTTTTCTTATAAAGTTCATGATCTCTCCTTTACTGATAACCCTCCTACTCATAAGATATAGATTAAGAGCTTCCTTGCGACTTGAACTGCCTCAAAAATTACATCTGGGCAGGGGTAGGCAGGAATCATCCCTTGATCTTTAAAAACAGAGTGGTTTAGAAGTATTCTTAATTTCCCTTCACTTTCCTTCAGATTTTCTAGAGATTTTCTAGAAGTAAGAATTTGTCAAACCTGATCTGTAATAACTATCAATCTCAACAATGAATCTGGCAAAAATAATATTGGCAACATAATTTTCAATAAAAATTTTTATGATAAGCTTTCAGAATTCAAGGGATAAAATATTAAATACAGATATGTATAATATATATACACTTATGCATATGTATATGTATACATTAGGTATGTATATATGTGCATATATAGACATATATGTGTGTATATATATACATGCATACATTCAGTACTCAGTCACTAAGCCAGAATGACCCAAACACACAGTCCTAATTCTAAAACAGTGATTTCATTTAAATATTTTCTTTGTACCATTCCTAAAGCAATAATGATAATAACATAAAGAATGGAGAACCACAGCCCTCATATACAAGATGGAATCAGAACTTATTTTTCTTATTAAATCATTATGATAAACTTATTCAATTTTACTAAAACTCAAGTACTTGATAGGAAGAGTCAACTATTTTGAATGATCAGATTTCATATGCAATAAATCTATTCTGTTATTCACTACACTTTTTTAAATAATTTTGACTCTTTGAATTGCCACAGAGGTCCTATATTAATATAATTTGTTTCTATATAAGTAATAATAATAATAAGTCATGAATGTTGGGCAGCCAAAGCTAATCATTTGCATTAAAAAGCACTAAATAAGTGAACTTCTTCTTTGGTGTCAGAATTTTGTCTCACCAAGTGTTAGTTCAGTCCTGCACCATTTAAAAGTGTGTTACTGCACAGCAATTATTTTTCCAATCTTACTGCATAAAAACCATCACAAAACTCAGAACAGCCAAGATAGTTCTGAGCAATAAGAACCATGCAGGAGGCATCACATTACCGGACTTCAAACTATACTACAGAGTCATAGTAATAAAAAAAGCATGGTTTTGGAACAAAAGTAGACACATAGACCAATGGAGCAGAATAGAAGACTCAGAAACAAATACACACACTTATAGCCAATTGATATTTGACAAAGAAGACAAAACATACACTGGAAAAAAGATAGTCTCTTCAACAAATGGTGTTGGCAAAACTGGTTATCAATATTTAGAAAAATGGAAATAAATCCCACTTTCTCACCCTGCACAAGAGTCAATTAAAGATGGATCAAAGACCTGGAAATTACATCAGAGACCTTGCAGCTACTTGAAGAGGGCTTAGATCCAACTCTTCAACACATAGGCACAGGCATAAACTTCCTCAACAAAACTGCAAAGGCACAAGATGTTAAAAAGAGGATCAATACGTAGGATTGCATTAAACTGAAGAACTTCTGCACAGCAAAGGAAACTATCAAGAACCTCAACAGAGAGTCAACACAATGGGAGAAGATTTTTGCCAGCTACTCTTCTGATAGAGGACTAATGTCTAGAATATACAGAGAACTCGAGAAACTCACTGCCAGAAAACAAATAATCTAATCAAAAATGGGCAAGTAAACTAAATAGACACTTCACAAAAGAAGAAATGCGAATGGCCAATAAATGTAAGAAAAAAAATGTTCAACTTCATTAGCAATCAGAGAGATGCAAATCAAAACTACCCTGAGATTTCACCTAACCCCAATTAGAATGACAATCATTAAAAACACAAACAATAACAAATGCTGGCGAGGATGTGGAGAAGTAGAAACTCTGATATGCTGTTGGTGGGATTTCAAATTAGTGCAACCACTCTGGAAAACAGTATGGAGGATCCTCAGAAGAATGGGAATGAATACACCGTATGACCCAGCAATACCACTCCTGGGTACCTACCCAAAAGAATGGAAACCAAACTACCAGAGTAATGCATGCATATCTAAAGCTGCACAATCCACAGTTGCCAAACTATGGAGCCAGCAGAGATGTCCATCAACAGATAAATGGATTACAAAAATATGGGATATATACACAATGGCATTCTAGTCAGCCATAAAGAAGAACAGAATTATGCCATTTGCAGGGAAATGGATGGAACTGGAGAACATTATGCTAAGTGAGATTGGTCAGTCACAAAAAGTGAAATGTCAGATGTTCTCCCTTATATTCAGAAGCTAGGGAGAAATTCGGATATAGGAGGGACTCCAGACAATGGAGGAGAAACTTAGTTGAGTGAAAAAGAGGACCTAATGAGGGAGCTGTGAGGGAGGAAGAGGGAAACACCTCAATGGACATGATGTACATACACAAACTTATCAAAACCTATCACTGTGCTGTGCATGGGAAGGAGGGGAGGGAGAGGGAATAGGGTGGGACCTGGGGGAGGGCTCAGTGAGTACTGTGTGCATGTATGCCTCTATCACCCTGAACTTCAGCAAGATGTATGATTATAATGCACCAATAAAAAAGGAAAAAAATCACATCTGTGGAAAGTCAAGTGTGAAAATCTCTCTGAAATGATAGTAACTCAACATCAGAAGATGGGTAACTGCAGTTCAGTTCATGGCTGCTCCTTAACACTCATCACCAAACAAAACTTTCCTTTCATCAGTATATAGAAAGATATATGATTTAAGCCACATTTACTACACAAATAAAATTTGTCTAGATCAATCAGTCTCAATTTTTTTTCTTCTCAGGATCCATTTCCACCATCAAAACTTATTCAGGAACCCAAAGGACTTTTGATTATGTGGGTTATAACTCACTATTTGCCATTTGGGGAATGAAAATTAAGAAACTAATAATATATGTATTAATTCATTAAAATCATAAATAACATATTATTCTGAAATTACTTATAAAAATGAACTCTTTCATAATAAAAATTTGGTGGCAAGAATGGCTCAGTTTTACATTTTTCAAATCTGTTCAGTATCTGGCTTAACAGAAAAAGTCATGTATTTCCTTATCTGTTTCCACACTGAATATGTTGGGATATATATATATATATATATATATATATATATAATATATGATATGTATATATATGCATATATATTATATATATAATATATATATGTTTGTTATTATATGTTATGGTAACTATAGTAAATCTAGCATCACACATATATATAATAGGAAATAGGAGGAGTATTTCTATGGATTTTTCAGATAATTATGGATATCTTTCTTTAATAGTACACTAAAACTCACCAAGTGGAATTTTGTAAATATTATTTGCAATTTTGACTCTGGAGTCATGTCAACACACTTTTCATACCGTGTTAAATTAAAATTTATTGATAATACCATGTAGTGGTCATTCTGAAGATATTATCCCAGTGGGCTATGCAGATCATCTTTTAAAAAGTGTTTTTTATTTTTAAGTTTTTGGTGTCAGGAATTGAATACAGGGCCACATGCATGATAGGCACACACTCTACCTCTGAGCTACATCCTTAGTGCCAAATATTGATGTATTCATTACGCGGTATAAAAAAATTACATCTGGTGCTATGTGAATATATGTTTCGTCACACTAAACCTCAATATGATGTATGGTTACATTGTACCAATAAAAGTATATTAAAAACTATAGCTGTTAATATCATATCTATCTCATAAGAAATATCTTTACATTTTGAAAAGCTATACAAGCTCACAGTGTCATATAGAAGTTTTCCACAATTCTAATATTTATTTGAAAGCTCAAATATTTTCATGGGCAATAAATATTATAACTTGTTTTCTTTGTATGGGTATGCCCCTTTTGTTCATTTCCAAGAAAATGTATATCAAGTAGTTGAGTTGGAATAACCACAGCTTGCCTTTCAATTGTTGCTTTATTTTATTTTATTTATTATTTATTTATTTATTTATTTATTTGTGTTACCGGGGGTTGAACGCAGGGCCCTATTTTTTTTTTGTTTGTTTGTTTTTTTTTTTTTTGCGGTACCGGGGATTGAACGCAGGGGCGTTCTACCTCCGCGCTACGCCCCCGGCCCTGTTTTTTATACTTTATTTTGAAACCGGGTCTCACGAAGTTGCGGAGGGCCTCACTAAGGAGAGAGGGAGAGAGAGAGAAACAGGGAGAGAGAGAGCAAGAGCGCTGAGGCTGACCGCGAACCCGGATCCTCCGGTCTCCGCCTCCCAAAGTACTGGGATTACAAGCGTGCGCCACCACGCCCGGCCCTATTTTTTATACTTTATTTTGAAACCGTGTCTCACGAAGTTGCGGAGGGCCTCACTAAGTAGAGAGAGAGAGAGAGACAGAGAGAGACAGAGAGCGTGCACAAGAGAGTGCGTGCGCGCGAGAGCTGAGGCTGGCCGCGAACCCAGATCTTCAGGTCTCCGGTCTCTGCCTCCCAAAGTACTGGGATTACAAGCGTGCGCCACCACGCCCGGCTCAATTGTTGTTTTAAATAAAAAATAATGTTGTAAAAAGTGGCTAGTTCAGTCCACAACTCCAAATATCAAACAAGCACTTTTCCTGGAGACAGCCTACTTTGGTGTGCAGCAGAAGTGCTTTGTGTCTTCTCCTCGCTTCATCACAAAGAATATTAAAAAGACATGTACTCAAGTGTTGAAATTTAATACAATTAATACTGACTACAACACCAAATAGATTCTTAATTAAAATTGGCCACGCAAGGGCATGGCGATGAGCATGGTGAGTACTGTCGGAGCCACGGTCTTGGTTTACACCAAGGTCCAGGAAGTTTTACCCATCATTGCTTTTGCACCATGACCACAAACGTCAACATGAGAAAGACCAGATGTCTCAGTATTGTTTGAAAATTGTGTATCCTGCAGAACAGATATCTCAGGATTACTTGAAAATAGTTTATATCTTGCAGACTTTCCCTTCCCTATAAAGGGTATTGTAGACCCCCAAGGGCTTGTAGACCACACTTTGAGAACTTCTAGCCTAGACAAAAGACAGTGAGCAAGCATAAAGAATTGCCTTAAAATTAAAGATAATGTTTGGAAAACAAAAAAGCGCTTATATAAAATCAAATAAAACATACTTATTAAAACAAATGTTAAAAAAATTCAAAAACATGAAGTTAAAATAAACAGATCATGGTACAATGGCATTTGAAATGTGAGGCAGGAACACAGCTATCATATTGATTTAGATGTTTGGTAAGCCCCACAGTTTTGTTTCTTTTACCTGAATTTACTTAGCAATAGGTCTCAAGGCTGTAAAAGGTGTGAACACAGGGGCGTACTAGTCCTTAGAAATTATTCCTTGCAATTTGTAAACATTTGGAGTGGATAGAATTTATTTGGGCCCCCAAAGTTTTATAAATGCAGAAAATAAAATCAGTCTGGTTAAAAACAACTCCATGTAATTTGGTTATTCAAAATTTTAAGCAGCATTTATCAGATTTCTCAGCCTACACCCAGTTGTGGTTTTCAGCAGCTATGGTTCAGTGTATTTAAAGCACACAATTTTACATGATAAGAATAGAATGGCCGGGCGTGGTGGTGCATGCTTGTAATCCCAGTACTTTGGGAGGCGGAGACTGGATGATCCTGGTTAGCAGCCAGCCTCAGCTCTCTCGTTGTCTCTCTCTCTTTCTCCTCTTAGTGAGGCCCTCCACAACTTCGTGAGACCCGGTTTCAAAATAAAGTATAAAAAATAGGGCCGGGGGTGTAGCGTGGAGGTAGAACTCCACGGCGTTCAATCCCCGGTACGGCAAAAAAAAAAAAAAAAAAAGAATAGAATGATTACTTCCATCTGCGTAGAAGGGCAACGGGAATCACCCCATAGACGAAGCATCTTGATTAAATTACGGCATCAAAACAGTCAGACCGTTAGGCCCACGGATCTAAACTGTGGGTAAGTTAAAGAAATTTGCAAAAAGCGTATGCTCCTTTTAGCTATTCAAGTTTCTTTCTCCATCAGGCATTAAGACCCAAGTAAAATGTGCATTCAAATCACACCTGTTTCAGTTTCTCAAAAGTGCAATTTCAGCTAATTTAACAATTCATTCCTCTTAGGGATACATTTTACTGGGAGATTTAAGCTAGTGAGATCAGCCTGAGTAAATCATGCAGTTAACTGATTTTTGATAATAGAAAAATTTGGCTGGTTGGAAATTCTTAAAGACTGTAGGAGAGAAGAATGTGGTGGGTCACTAGAAAGAATTCCGTGTCTATAACCAGGAGGCAAAGGCCCAGGTCTCATGTCAATGACTTCAAGTGTCATTCTATAACAACCTATTCCTGGTCTATCATTCAAAAACAAGAATTAGAAAGTTGACAGAAATAATAAATCCAGGGTTACACTAAAATATAATGCAGAGGTGTGATTGAATAGAACTGGCTTCTGTAATCTTCTCTCAGATTCCAACCATTAGCTTAAAATTCTTGGAAACATGATATTTATTTGAGAGACTGGATAGCAATATGCTGTTTCCTGGCTGCACATGTCATATTTTAAGCTTCCAGAGGAGCTAAACAATGTCTGTCCCTGTAGTATGGGACTGTATAGTGATTTAATCATGTTGTTCTGGGGGGCGATTTAATTGTTAAATGTGATCTGGTCCCTTGGGTGTTCAGTTTAGGGTTCCCCTCTATGCATTGTTGCATAAAGATCATATCCATCATCAACTTTAAATAGTACACAAGATCTTCCTCAATCTCTGAAGCCATATACTCCAGCTGATCTAACTTCCTTAAGAAAAATACCAGCCACGAAATTCAAGTTCAAAGACGTTGTGTGGTGTATCCCAGGTACCACTTTGCAGGAAGCAAGAAAAACCAGTAAACATTTCCTCAGAAAAATGTCCTTCTCCAGCTACTCTCACAATCCATTCAAGAGCATGTGATTTCAGAGTTCAAGGCTTCCTGTAACCCAGAGTCACCTGTATTCATTTCTTGTTTATGAAATATTGAATCAGGCTAACAAGAAATACTGGGAACCCGATGAGCATATATGTTTCTGTTCCTTGAGATTTAATAGGGGTGTATCTCTTTGGAGTGTCTTTTTAGTTTTCTAGTTTTAATAATCACAAAGTAAAATAATCATTCTGAAAAATACAGATTTTGAAACATTTGGATGTATATATAAAAACCACGATATCAGCTGTGAAAATCTAGCACTCTATACAGACTGTTCAAAGTACTGCAGAAAAACAATACACTAAAATAAATACCTATGAGTTAAAATTACAAATAGAAGTTTAAGTCACATAAATATAGATTGATATAAAGGAACAAAGTATTCAAAGTGTTGAAAAATTAATATCAATTTTATGCCACATATAGAAACTGCATAATATAGCTCAAGTTTTCCATCATAGAAATAGAAAATTTTTGTTTGTTGCTTGATGTGGTAAGAGAACCAATTAAATTGATGTCTCCAGTTTATTCATAATGCATTGTATGATTGTGACCATTCCTACAATAACTTTACCCATCTTATGGCATATTATTCTCTAGGGAAAATACTGCTTCTCTGTTATATGACTGTATTTCCATGAATCACATATCTATGCTAGACTATAAGCTAACTGAAGGAAGATTCCTTTTTCACTGTCTTTGAATTGTGGTATTTTGTATACGGTAGAGTCTTTTATTTCCTTCTTTCCCTATTTCCTATTTTATCCTCAGACAGGATTCAAGTCTATTTACAGCACAAGCACAAGAGAAAAAAATTACACTGAAACTAGCTGAGGGGGAAAAAAAAGGCAATAAGCAAGCATCGGGCATAAAATAGAACCTATCTACTTCCTGCAAGCAAGTCACAACTTTAAGCTTTCTAGCAGACACTATTAAAAGGGAAACCCAGTCAATTCAGTGCCCCAAGATCAAACACGAAGAATCTGCACGATAAATACTATTCACTATTCCCAATACTTACACCTGACAGAAATTTCTGCTCCTAAAGTAGATAGTGTGAATATAATGGGCAACCTTCTCCTGATAAAGAACACAACAGAGAGTCTTATCGGAGCCATTTCTTACAGTGACCCTCAAGGTAGTAATTCTATAGAGAAGAGATAACACATGGTCAGAAACAGCTTTCTGCTGGTCTGATTTAATTCAAGAAGAGATTTTATATTATCTAAAAGAATGGATTACTGAATAGCCATTCTAACAAAAGACTGTTTCTTTCAGGCAGAGGTTTGTAGCTACAGAGTTTGAGTTTGTACTCTGATAATACCTCAATTGTCTGGGCTGGTGATTATAGAGGAAGCAAACACCCCAGCATCTAGCTATGCTGGGGTTACAGCTGACCTCCTGGGGAAAATACAGAGAAGATAACCTGACTCTGAATAGAACCGAGCTGGGGGGAATCTAAGACAGGCTCAGGATTCCCTTAGCTTCCTGCATCCCTAGTGCCTGGGATAGATAATGGCTGGCAATCAACTGAATTTGTTATACTATTGATCTTATTTTTGATATCTAAACCCTCTATTCGCCAATGCCACATTTGTTTCTCTCTTTAAAGCAGAAGACTCTTACTCTTTTTTAAGTATAAATGGTATTGTTTGATATCCTTTTTCTAGATATACCTATCCTTGACATCTGACATCTTCGTATATATTTGTGTGTGTGTGTTGTACAAGGGATTGAACCCAAGCAGCATTCTACCTCTGAGCTATACCCCCAGCCATTTTTATTTTTTGTTTTGAAACAGAATCTCACTAGGTTGTTGAGAGTCTCACTACATTGCTGAGGCTGTCCTCAAACTTGTGATCCTCCTGTTTCAGCCTCCCAAGTACTCTAAGCTATTAATTAAATAATAAATAAATATTAAGTATTTATTTAAGTAGGTAAAAAAAAGTTGTCCCTGGAAAATTCATGATTCCTGATTAAAATATATGTTATATATTTATATCATATAGCTGAATAAATATAAATGTATAAAACATGAAATATATATAATAAATGATATATATGAAAGGTAATTTGAATCAAAGCAGAATAATCATTAAAATATATCTACTTACATATTTATCATTCTATTCCTATGGTTTGGAATGTATACAATGCACAGGCATACTGCTTGCTAACCCTAGGGCTTCACTAGGGGTGTTCTTCTTTGAACAAATGCCATGACTTTACAACTCTAAGAAAATCTCATACAACCCTGGGACAATCCAATGGTATTTTATTTTATTAACCTCATATCCTTACAACTGCATTTGGTTTATATTTTTCTCTTCCAGAAGATCTATGGTTTGGGGGAGAGGTGTTCAAAGTATATTCTATCTGGGATTCTGTTTAGTAAGACACATTTTGCCACATCACATATAATTTGTCTTTTTCCAAATTGTTGAAGATTTTGTTTTAATGAAGGATGTATGATTCTGCTTTTATTTTCACTTATAAATGAATTTACATAACTTAAATATATCCTTAACTGAGATAGATTTTGTTCTTCCCATCTGCTAACAAATAATCCATGATTCTTAATAATTCGCCCATATTCTTCCTGCATCAAAATTCCACACTTCTTCAGAGAATATCAAGTTAATCTTCTCTTAACAGTCATTTTGCACAAATCTGCTTGTTTCCACCATTTGAAATAAAATCTTTGTAATATTTTAGAGTTGAATTCAGTTCTATACAAGCTTCTAAATACTTGCTATTTCCTTCTTTTACAAAATATGTAGGATTTTAAGCATAATGCTATTATGCCTTTTCTCAAAAGTTTCAAAACTACAGGTGCCATGGCTTTAAACAGTCACTGGATGAAGCCTTAAATGAAGAGGAGATGCCATCTGTGCCAGATGTCCTCCCTAGGGACCCTCGCTATGCATTTCCCTTTAAAATTAGAGCAACTTCTAGAGTTTTCGTGCATACACATTCCCATTATTTCTAGTCATCTTTCTGTCTGGTGCAAAACTTTATTAAAAGACAAAGATTCATTTTCTCTTTCTCCTGACCCTTCCAAAGTTTCTGCCATGACTGTTCTTCCTCCATGCCTTACACTGATTAGAACACTTGATCCTACACAGAATTCTTTCCTGACTGTGTTGTAGGTTACCTTGGAACTTTCTCCCTATACCATTCAGCATTTAGCTTTTATTCTGAAGTTTTACAACTGAGCCCAAAGACTACAATAAAAGTGACAGCCCTGTAGTGGCAGTACTACTCCTTACTTTTGCCATATAATGATGTGAAATTCAGAGAAGTTAAATGAATTGCTCAATACTGCATGCAAATGAAATCCTAGAATACAGATTTGAAATGAGTCCACTTGACTCCAGAACCTGGTCTCATAACTGCTGTGCTTATAGGATTTAGAAAGCCCTCCCAAGGAGTGTCAAAGAAGACAGAGATGGAGGTTTGGAATCATCACTGATAGACAGGTCATAGCATCAGGCACTTCTGAAGCTCTGCACAGACACCAACAGGGAAGAAGACAAATCCTTATGTTCAAAAGTAGGCTGCCAGGCATGGGGCTGCACACCTGTAACTTCAGCATGAGAATCACAGGTTTCAGGCCAGCTTGGACAATTTAAGGATACCCTGTCTCAAAATAAGAGCTAAAAAGGGCTGATGGTATAGCTCAGTGGTAGAGCACTCCTGGGTTCAATCCCAGTACTAGGGGGAAAAAAGGAGCGAGAACAACAGTTAAAGCCATTCCATTTTTGTGTCATCTCATACTCTTGATTTTCCAAAATTATATCAGAACAAATACTTATTTCCTTTAAAAATAAGCTCTGTGTTTATTAATTTTCCAATCTTAATCCAGTCCTAAGCTATATTGAGTATCAGGAGGAACTTTATTCCTCCTTTTTCCCCCTTATATTAACCAACAAATCCTGATTTTTATTGCTGTATTCCCCCCTTTGCTCATGTCTCAGTGGGAATATAAATGTTAACACAGAATTTGTCTATTTTTACCCTAACATTTATACTTTAAAATCAGCCTCTATCAGGATACTTTCCTATGCTTCCTTGAACTATCAGTTCTCCTTCTCTCAGATAGTCATTATTGCATTTATTAATTCACAGGACTCCAAAAAGTACTGACTTTCCTCCGATTTTGAGCTTTGCAGAGACAGTACTTTGCTAATGTTCTCTATGAAACCCTAAGCAGAGGCGCCTTTACTACCAGCAGAGACAGTCCTGTGGCCTTAAGCCCTCCTAGGGAGGCTACCATGTGGGCAAGGGGAGCTTTGCCTTAGTTCCAGGAAGAGGCATAGAGCCTGCCGCTCTGACTCTGACACCCCTCTCTTCACTGGCCTCCATCTCACGCGGCCTTCCTGTTCATCTATTCTCTCTGTGTCCCCACTGGAGCAGCATTCTTTGCCTCTGTCCACCTTTCCCTCCAAGAGCATCTGCTCATTCAGTAATCCCTGTTCTCTGATAAACTCCACTCCACACTTTTCACAAAACAATCCCAATAATTAATTTTTGTCTTAACTGAAGCTTGAATCTCCACCCAGAACACCCGTGTAGTAGGGAGAGGGTAGGTTCTTTGTCTTGCTCTTTCTATAGCAACTGCAGCTTCCTATGAATCACTGACACTCCGTGCAGCTCTAAGACCCAGGAACCCTTCTTTTGACTATGGCTTATTGTCACACTCCTTTTGCTGGATGGATTTCAACATCCATGGAGCTGTCTGATCAGATGTTCTGTCTTAGTTGTTCAACTTCCTCAAAGAGCACATCTCAATCTGTGTAACCACTCAAACTCTTTGGCAAGAGCTACCCCAAAATGTCTCATTTCTGAAATTGTAAACCACATTCTCTCATTTTACAAGTACTCATTTTTCTTTTCTTGTCCTAGTTTGTGATCTATTTGCTCAGCTCATTGAGAGAACTGCTTTCAATATTTCACTGAGTAAATAACAATTTTAAGCAGAGACCTGTCTAAACTTCCCCTCCTCCTGTGCTGCACGCTTAGGTTTTCACAGCCATTTCCCATCCTCTCTAACTGGAAGGGATGTATCCTCCTTTCTCTGGCTACAAGTTTTCTAATGATTTTATGCCTGCATTTTTCCATTCACTAGAAAACTTTACTTTTTTTCTTTTCTAAACTCCTTAGATACCTGTGAAATTATTTCAATTACTCACTTTTTGTCTTTGATACACTTTTCTTCTCTTGTTTGTATTTAGGACTCTTACAACCTACACAATTCAAGCTCTGAATCAAAAGAACCATGCATTTTCTTTCAAATTTGGAAAGATGCAGGAGAAAGTGACCTGCTGCTGCCACTACTGATTCGAAGTCTGTAAGTAGATCATTTCCCTCAGTGTTTCCTCTATGTCCCTAGCTAGCTATATCTCACTTAACTCTTTCAACAATAAACCTCTTCACCAGACCTCTGGCCTCAGTCTATAACATTTTCTTTTTTGTGTAAACATTAAATCACCTTATTTAAAGACTACCCTTTTTCATATCCCTCTCCTTCTGTCATGTCATTATCCAAGGCCATTGCTTCTACCAGAGCTCTGTGCGATCAGATTCCACTCCAAATCCTTGAGAATTGGCTTTGCAAAACATCTCCTTTGCTCTTGCAAAAAGGGTTGACATTTCTTCCACTATTTGTTTTTCTTTCTCAACAAATAAGTATGTTCAAATGCCCCCACCTTTAAAAAACATCTTTGCACTCTATTTCTCTCTGCTAATTTACCACTTCCTGGCAATATCTGTTTTTGAAAGAATAACCTGCACTGAATCTATGTTCTCACTTTCTAGTTTCTCTTCAGCCCATTGAAAAATGGCTTCTACCTCCACCACTCCATTGACCTTAGTAATGTTAACTATAGTCTATTAATTATTTCTAGCTTCTTTTGCTTTCCTTTAGTATTTGACATGTTTGACTATACCTTTTCTGTGGAAACCATGTATTGAAGCTCTTTATATTATGTTACTTGATTATTAGTTTTCTTGCTATCTCTTTGTTCACAGCTTCTCATATGGTCTGTGAAAGTTCATGCTCATTAAGCTCTTATGTTCCCAAGAATATTAGTGCTCCCCAAATTATGCCATATCCTTTGCTTCTGCTCTTACTTCTCAGTGCACTTTCCTTTTGATACTTCTATAACTTCAAAGACAGGTTTTTCCCAAACTCCAACACAACTCTTATTGCTAGGATATGGATTTGTATGTCAATGTCTTATATCTCTATTTGGATGGACAGGCAACCCAACTCTATACCTTCAAAACTCTAACTCACATTTGCTCTTTCTCTTAATAAAAGGCACCACCACTTACCTAGCTTTATAAATTAGAAACTTAAAATTTATTTTGAACTCCTTTTTCCCACTAAATCTTACATGAGTTTCACCACATCCCATTGTTTTTTCTTTCCTTTTTTTCTTATTCATCCATATTCTTACGGCATCTCTTGAAATTGTTATCACTTCAAGCCTGAATTACTATAAGAACTTCCTAACTTGTATTTCTGCCTCTAAACTTCTTCTCATCACAATTCAATCTTCACATTGCTGCCCAAATCACCCCCTCTGTGAAGAGTGAAACTATTATACCCATTAGCACCTTAAACCTATTGCTTTCTTATTTGATTTTTTAATGACCATGCTCAAACTTGGTTCACAATGCCATTTACAGCACTGCCATCAGCCTCCCGCCTGCCTATCACACATACCTTTCATTTCACTGACCTGATTTACTCAGGGATACACCATGATGTCAGCTGTGCTGTTTTCTCTGCCAGAAACTACTATCCAAATTGCTATCATACAACCCAATAGTTTTTACATGGATACTTCTACCTATTCTTAAAAAAGTTTAGATCAATCTCATCTTCTCGGAGAAACCCTCCTTGACCCTCTATTTTGATATAGATGCTACTTCTTGAACTGTCCAGTGCTTCCACATTTATCATACTGTATGTGGTAGTTTTTCTCATTGCATTTTCCCCTCTAGACTGTAAGCTCAACACAGTGAAAAACATGGCTGTAACAATTCTATATCCAAGCTTCAACAATATCTGGCATATAATAGTCATTCAAGAGCTGGTCAACAAATAAATTCCATGCAGGACTACTAAAACACTCAGTAGAAAATATGTGTTGTTTTGAGGAATACATAGAAATATGGAAAAGGATCTACCACCAAGTAAAAAAATGCATACAATTAGAAGTACACAATCATTGCAGCTTTGAAAAATATAGATATAGAGGGAAAAAAGCCCCCAAATTAATCCAATTATTAGTGGGGTTTTTTGTGTGTGGAACCAGGGATTGGACCCAGGGGCATTCTACCTCTGAGCTATAACCACAGCCCTATTTTTATTCTTTATTTTGAAACAGAGTCTCACTAAGTTGCGGAGGGCCTCACAAAGTAGCTGAGGCTGGCTGCGAACCTGCAATCCTTCCTGTCTCAGCCTCC
This sequence comes from Glis glis, assembly GCA_004027185.1. Taxonomy (NCBI): domain Eukaryota; kingdom Metazoa; phylum Chordata; class Mammalia; order Rodentia; family Gliridae; genus Glis; species Glis glis. The sequence continues at coordinate 28,727 of PVJS01000409.1, forward strand.
CAAGTACTAGCGTTACAAGTGTGTGCCACCATTCCCGGCCCAAATATTAGTGTTTGAAATTCTGATCTAGGTTCATTGATGACTTTTCAATTTTCAGAAGAATTTAAGTACAATATTATATAATCCTAACTAATGTAATATTAAATAAACTATGCTTTCTCCTCCTGTTGCATTATGCGTTTGATCGAATTTCATCTTTTATTTTCTATTATAACATAAAGGAAATATACCCCAAGTATGGTTTTATAAAAAAAACAGTAACAACAAACTAGTCTCTCTTTCCCCCCAAATTTTCAACACAGTAGTATAGAGCAATGTTTACCAATCAAATTGTTTATGCAAATCACTGCATCTAGATTGGCTTGTAACTAAGTGCAGTGGAAACTATCATTCACCTCTGATGAGCCAAGTAGATAGCATATGCAAATCTCAGAGCTGCATAATAGCTTTTTCTGGACCTCTAACTTCAGTTTCCTTTCAGAATATTAGTTTTAACAACAGTAGTCTACAAACTTCATGGACATTAAGTGGACAGATTTTTTTTTTGGTTTGTTTTTTCCTGGAAGAAAGGTTTTCAGGATATAAATAATAAATATATTACATGCAAACACCTATCTTTTTATAACACCAAAATATGGGACCAAAATGAAGAAATTTGCTTAAGGGTTATTCATATTAAACAATTTATTTTAGTCATAGACCATGTGTTAAAGGACTTTTATGCAAAACACTTATGAATATGCCTTGAAAATAAGTTTATGTTAAATTTTCATTAAAGGAGTACATGATTTATTTATTCTACCTTAGAACATCATGTTTTCCTATTGAGTTTTGAAAATCTGAAAAATCTTGTAGGTATTACTTCATTTTGATGATTTGCTACCAGTGATCTAAATGTAAAGCTTTATTCTATGTTGAATATAGCTACCTTATTTTCACTACTTATTTGTAACATGATTTTTCTTTGTTTCTATTTATCCTTAAAGAAAGGAAAAAGAAAATATTCCCTCTAATGTTAACACTTTTAATGCATTATGATTATTAGTGATTTTTTCACTATTAACTCAATAGATGAGTAATTTTGATCCACTTCATTAGATCCAGTAAAATGCATCATAATGATTTAAAAAGGTATGCTGAATATAAAATATAATTCAATGAGTCATACTAAGTTTCTCAAAGACATCCTGGAAAAATAGATTTAAAATGAGAAATGATATTTTCTTCTGTCTATTATGTTGTTAGAATTTCTTAAAATGTACTATTTTTATTATCCAGAATCATGCATTTCAATCTCATTATTTCCATGTATATAAAGCCTACAAGGTCAATTAATAATAACCTTAAGGATCCATGCAATCACAACACAACTGGTATATGTGATTCAGGTATAATTTACATTGGTACACAAAGTTAATTTGCAAATTTCTTTTAACCGTATGAAACAAAGAGTGAAAGTGTCAATGTATTGCTTAAATTGTGAGAGCATAGTGGGGTAATTCCCTTCTACTCTTGGCCTATGCCACTTGTCTATGACAATAGCTTGCTATCAAATTTAAGACCCTTATTCAGGAGGTTAATGCGAGGTAGGAACTCCATTCAGTGTTATTTTGGCTTAAGGGCATAATGTCACAATTTGGTGCATCCTCTAATGACTTTTTTTTCTAAAGGCAGCTTACAGCTTAGACCTAGTTCAGCGAATTTCCTTGTAAGGTCCTTGGAAGACTGGAGGAAAAAAAAGTACAATTGATTGCGTGGCCAAGTTTCTGTTCATGCCTGCTTACTGATTTTTGTTCATTTCACAAATAAACAAGGCATGAATACATCAACCCACAAACCATAAACAATAAAGAACTTCATCCTGTAAGTTTGCTACGGCCAGCAGTTTGTGGCTGAATCTGCTATTTGTCATAAGATAAATGATAAAGTGATTGCCATTTGTCACTGAATACACAAGAGGAGGGTGCTCAGCTGTGAACCACTCAGATGCAGACAACAGTAAATACTGCCATTCTTATTACTAACTTCCTTTAAAACGGCACCCTAAAACTATGAAAATAAAAGTACATTAGTATTTGGGGTAAAAATTCTTCATCTTTTAACCTAAGAAGAAAAATCATAGAATTAGCACTAAACATCTGAGTACGCCCGTTAAAAACCTTGTATTTACTACAACATGGAGTGCGTGCAAACATAGGCCATCTTTTATAAAGAAAGGTGTTTTATAAAGTTGAGCATTGGATTTAATTTATATGTATTGTTCTCACTTTTGTACTGTTCAGTGATTTTTAATACAAACTTTTTTATGTTTCTGAGAATCACTGGTGCTTGACGGCTTTCAACTATATTAATAGAGGTTATAACAGCACCCATACATTAATACAGTCTGTGTTTTATCTAAACTCTGATTGAATTTAGGGAGTGCCTAAATTCTGTGTAGCTATACTTGCTGCCAACTACATGAACTTCATTAATTTCTTTGAAAGACTACCCAACAACAAAATAGGGAAATATAAAATGCAATCAACATATCCAGAGAAAGAAGTGATGCTCATGAAATCTATCTCTAAGCTATAATATTCTTTGATGGCAAAACACCACACCAGATAATGAGGGAGCATATTAATAACATAACAGCACCTTATACTAAAATAAAACTGCTCAGAATTTGAATTGTAGATATAAATGTATAAATAGTCACAGGATTTTTGTCTTTGTGTCATTGTGACTTGCAAGAAAAAAGTAAAAGTGCAAAACAGTTGGCATGTAGTGTTTGAGGTTTTTAAAAATGTTTATAACTCTCGGTTTTATCATGGAATATATCACTTTTCACAAGAGAACTGAGATTAAATAACACATAACCTGAAATATCTTTACACCATTAGACACAGTTCCTTCAAGATTAAGGTTGAAATACACTGGTTGAGAAATGTAGGGAAGTATGCACTTTATAGTATCTTTAAATCCAAGCTGAATAGCAAGCAGAAAAATAAGTACTTAGTGGCAGATATTTCCAGAAACCCATCTTCTAAAATCAAATGATTGTAATTTTTCTAATGTACTACAAAAAGTTTAAATTTTGAAAAATCAAATTATAAGTTTGTCTTTTTACCTGTAGTCCAATATAATGAATTTCACACTCCTCATTCAAAACATATTAAAAATAACATTTTTAAAATATCACTCTTCATACCTTGTGTTCCAAATATTTTAGAAATAATACTTTTAAAAATATCATTCTTTATACCTTATGCTAAAGCATATGAGAAATCCTTCAAATCTTTGGTGCTGGGAGTTGAGATTTCCTGACATAAGCTAATACATTTTTCATCAAGTGCTAATAGATGAAAATGTTTAGTTAGATCAAAGAAATGTATGCATAGTCTCTCACTGTAAGTATCAATACTACATATCAAATTAATTTTATAAATATTTGTTCAGCTGGTACTCTATTATACATTACTGTGGTATAGAGAAAAGATTAACTCTAAAATCATTTAATCTTATTGTTAATTTATGTACATTAAAATGTAAAAACTATCATTATATGTAATATATTAATATACGAATCATCAATATATATCAATATCTATTCAAATAGTATATTTCAATGTGAACATTTGGCTTAATGATCAATTCCTAAGTAGGAGGAGCTAATATACTACTGTTTATAAAACTCTAATACATGTTATATGCCATATAAATCTCAGATTTCACTACATCATACTAATACTAATTCTTATATGTTTTCTCTAAAGAATTCATTCTCTGTTTATTTCAGCATATCTTCCAGTCACTTTATTTTTCCATCTTGATAGATCTATTTTTTAATGGGTTAGGTTATTTCACTGATATATGCAATTTATTGGCTTTACAGCATTCAAAATATTGTTTCAGAGGCCTTTTTTTTCTGGTATACAAACAGAAAAAGGCAAGCTGACTTTTCGGCTTTTGACAGGAGTCTTGTATAAGTGGAAGACTTTTAATTCTCAAATTGTTTCACTTCAATAACTCTTTTAAAGTTGTTGCGCCAAGATGCCTGGCGGATTAAGCTCCATTGCCTTTTCTTGTTTTGAACTAATGTATTCTTGATCACCGTTTAATGAAACTATATACCACATGGAGATTTCACATTAGATAAGCCATGTGAAACCCTCATCAGACAAGTAGCTCTGGCTGGTGGTAATCCTTCAGATGAAAATTTCAGACTAGCAGGTTTTCCAATTTAAATGAGCCCCTTTAACTATAAAAAATTGGCACGGTATGATTGCTAAAAATTATTTTTAAATTTTTATGTTGCCAAAGTGCCCTGGTGGCTGTAAAAAACAGAAATACTGCCGTAAATACAGAAAACATTAACTGGTCACTGAGGGGATCCAATTTACAACCCATAGAGACAACTCACACAGCTCACTGACACTGGAGCTGTTGGGTTTGTGATAGGGCATTCAGCTCTGCTCCCCCCACACAGAAGCAAAGCTCATCTTAAATATGCAATTAAATAGATTTATTCTACAAGTTTCTCTAGTCAGTGGTTATTACTCACTCTTACCTCATTGCACTCTGATCTATAGAATTTTCATGATGTGTTCAGGTAGCCTTTAGGAAGCAACAGTACTTGTTATGAATTTTCAATGAAAAATGATTTGGGGGGATTAACATATGCTATTTAATTTTTTATTAAAATGATTCCATTTATGTGAAAGACTGATCTGGCCTTTGTTCTTATTCTGACCTAGAATCACTGCACCTATGGAATATTTCTACAGCTTGAATTATAACTAGGGGAAATCGGTTATTCTAGGCTTAAGTTTGATTTGTAGATTTGGATTTCAACCAAAGAGAAAAAACATGTTTAGGTTTGTTTTTCAGTGTGCATTGCGTTTTGTTTTAGTCTCTCACAAATGCTGGTCATTTGTGCATAAGCACAGAATATCCAAGAGTTGTTTTCTTTTGTTTATAGAAGATAGTGTTAGTAGGTATCACTTTGAAAAGAGTACTAATGATAAATTTACTTCTAATGCCATTGTCATCTAATTGTGACACACAGTAAAACGTTTTAAAGAGGAATGCTACTCAGGAAGCAAACAAAGGCGCAACTACTTATAAGGAACAAAAAGTTATGACTAAATGGTTCAAAAATAAGGAATAACACTATGAATATGAAATCAATACTCCTAGACAAGCAGTGAAGATAGAAGAAGAGAAAGGCTGGATAAAAAGTCCAATATTTAGGTATTACTGCCATAAATACTCTTATACACTAATCACAAAATGAAGGACCTGGTAGGTTTGAAATAGAAAATTGCTGCAACCAAAGGCATTTAACTGTGCCCTTTTAATTCAAATACTAGTCTATATTTTGGGGAGATATATTTTTACAGACTCAGAATCATCTAAGATTCTGTCTTATGAATCAATGGCTTCCAATTAGGTTTCCAATACCGATATGCTGGATCAGGTGGTATTCTGTAGAAGTGAATTATCTTAAACTTCACTAAACAAATGATGGGAAAATATGTACAAAGGTTACAAATTAAAACACACCACCAACAAAACCACACCTTTCAAGTAGCAAAGTAGCCATTATTCAGGTTTACTTAACCTGCTCACCGTTATTTAATGAAATCAGGTCACTGCGGCGTTACTGTCTCTTGTAACCAGTTGCACTCAAGTGAAGCACAATAGGAAGGTCAATTTACATCTGTGCTGGATCAAAAAGACCCAAGTACAGAACTGGACACAGCCTTTTCTCCCTGAAGTATGACAAGAGCAAACACTGGAAAGGTAACCCGACAAATCTCCCAGGGTGGATGTGCAAAGTATAAGGTTCCTTACACCCTTTCTTGCCAGAAAGGTGCAATGCAGCTTGAAGAAATCATTTGAGAGGGGTTGGAAAAGAGGCAAATGTTCATTCTCCGCCAGAATTACTACAAGGAAGGGGAAACTGGGAAATACAGAGGAAACTTGCAAGGATGAGCAAGCAGAGAACCCCAATCTCTCCCACAGAAGCAGTGTGACAGGATAAGGCTTGTTTTAAAGAACAAACAAGTAAGGAAACTTCCATGACAAACGAGGGAGTACAAAAAAGAGATGGGTGAAATTGGATACAAGTGCATTGTGAGTATTACTTTAAACCTTTGCAAACAGGAAAACAAAGGACTCCAAAATATTATTCTTCAATATGAATTATCTTTTCTAGTATCTGATTTATATTAGCTATAGCATTAAAACACACAGTCTATGGGAAATAATAACCTTCTGTAGAAATAAAAAAGAACTTTTAAAAGGGTACCAAACGAGACAAATACAGAAGACGCATTATAAATTTTTCGGACAAAGTAAAATTTAGATATATTTAGTAAGAGGGGACATTGTGGATTGTTTCTCACTTAATTCAAGGCAATCTTGAATACCCTTAAGAAGCAGAGAGAATTAGCGGGCTTTACGTGTAAATGCTAAGGAAGATCTTACACAGAAATTAACATTTTAAAATACCTATGGATCAGTAGTTCTCAACTTTATTTTCCTGCCCTGATGGTTCACCAGAATAAGTATCCCTAGAGGGAGAGAGTGGGTATTATTTGAAAGAAAAGAGCTTTCGTTTCCCCCACCACCACCAAGGGCAACAACAACTTTCTCTAGTATTCGAGAGTTCATCTTTGATCTTCCACAATGAGTCCATATTTCATCTATTCAGCCATGCCTCTAACAGGAATTGGCTGATTCCTAATATGCGCCAAGTACTGTAGTATGTTCAGGTTAAACCCTATATCGTAGTTGATGAGGCCCATTTCAAAATGCTTAGCAACCACATTCACGTGTGCACAATAAAACTTAGTGTTTGTCATTCAAAATGTTTAGAATTACACATCACCCTGTCTTATCACTAGGCGATTTCCCTGATTTTCAATTTCAATTAGTCACCTGAGATGAAGTAAAAGAGAGCATATATATTTTTCACTATTTTAATCTTAAATAGCAACTTAGAACTCTAACAGCTGTTGTACACAGTGGCAACGGGTCCCAGACCACCTCTTCTGTCTCCAGTACAGATGTAACAAACAGTATACATGTTAGCAATCTAAGAAAGCATTTTGTCACATGTTTGGTGACCAAAACATGGTCAAATATTATTTTTAAGGGACCGTGTTCTGATTCTGCGTAAACAACAAGACAGAAACAAGGACATATGGAGGTTAAAGACTATAGATCTGCATGTCACTTCATCAGTAGAAAACCCCTTCTTCCCAAGTTTCCTTGCTTAATTTCACCTTGGGGTATTGAGATTGTTACTTTTTCTTTCAGCAGATCCTCAGGAGGGAAAGTGAATCTAACTAGTCTATAAAGGAAGAAAATTGCTCAGAGACTAAGACTTGAACCTGCTACAGGACTGTGCTATTTTCAATTTTGTTAAATTAGAACACTGTTTCCCAGAAACCACCTCTGCACATAATTCCAGATTAGAAGTGACCATGATATAAACTGGTATCTGTCAGATTTGGAAAGCTGAAGTAAGATGTTGAGTCTTACTTTTAGAAGGCTATTGCAGTTAGACTGATGGAAAGACGTTGGGATGGACAGACAGAGATGCCTGCCTTGTCCTCACTCCTCTGTGCAGGTCAGCTCAGCTTCACTCCTGGCTTCCTTTGTCAACTGAAATAGTCCTTTGTCTCCTGCCCAAGGAAGTTACTCTCTTATATGAAGAACCCTAATGCCCTCTTCCTAATATCAATCCCCTTCAGAAGAATACTGACCTCTTTGAGATCCACCTTCAACCCATCATGCTGGTTCTAGACTTATAACTGGATTCAAGTTCTGGGAGGACTCGGGGCCAGATACAAAGTGTGACCTGTGAGTATGTACCACCAACATCAAAAGAATAGTGATATTTTGCCAATTTATACAAGCAAAACTAAAGGAATAGGTATGGAATTTACCCTAAAGATCTTGGTTTAGGGTAGAAGAAAAGAAGGTTGGATCAGGTCAAGTTTATTCATGTGGTTGCACTGAATCCAAAGGGTTATCTTCAGCAAGTAGAATAAACTAGATTTGCTTAATGAATTTACTAAAACAAGGAACCAGAGTTGGTCTATAATAAAATAAGTGGAAATGCTAGAACTTCCTGGGAATATGGAAGAAAGTAGCCAGAGTTTTAGGGAAATCAGAATATTGGAGTGGATTCATCATGTGAGACCTACTTATCAGTCTCTGCCTATACTGAGAACATCCGTAGAACACAACTGTTCACCAAGGCTTTGAAAAATACAGGAGGAAGGAAATACCAAGTGTGTGTGTGTGTGTGTGTGTGTGTGTGTGTGTGTGTGTCTGTTACTGGAGATTGAACCCAGAGACATTCTACCTCTGAGCTACACCACTAACCCTATTTTATTTTTTATTTTGAAACAGGATCTTGCTAAGTTACTGCATGTTGCTGGTCTCAAACTTGCCATCCACTCATCTCAGCCTCCCAAGTACTGGGATTACAGGCATGCACCACTGCACCAGGATAACACTGACATTTTTTTAAAATGCTTTATGGTTTACAATGTGAGTCTATAATGCACCAATAAAAGTATATATATTATATGGTGGTTAGTCCTTGAGGCCAAGAATGACCGGGGAAAACATTCTCAAAATCAGTTATCCAAATGAAATGGTGTAAAGGAATGCTGGAGTGGTAGGAACCAAGTAACAGCATCACATGAGCAGAGAAAACTTGACACAATTGTGGACACAGCACCAGTTCCAGCAGCAAACACCATGCAGCATAAATTAATGACCTCTAGAATGGCGTAAATGATCTTAATCAGCAATCGATATACGCCCAGGCTTCATGTTTATGGTAGTGAAAATTCTAAAGATGTTTCCCCAAGATTACCATCTTTTGGTTATCCAATAACTAATCTAGGTATTGCTGAGAAAAGGCTTTATAAGTGGAATTAAGGGCATTAATCAAATGTCCTTAAAATAGGGGAGATTATCCTGGATTCTCCAAGCATCCCTAGTGTAATCATAACCACATGAGAACTGCTATGCTTTGGATGTGGTTTGAGTGAACCTCCCAGAGATTCATGTTTTGAGAATTTGTTCCCCAACAGTTCTGGGAGGTGGTAGAGCCTTTAAGAGATGGGGATTATTGTAAGGTAACTTGGTTACTGGGGCACTGCCCTTGGAAGGGATTAATGTAGTTTCTTGGGACCACGGGTAATTCTCATGAGAACAGGTTGTTATAAAAGAGAAAGTCTGACCCCTGCATTACTCTGGTTTCCCATTTTGCCATGTGACATCTTTCTCCTGAATTCTCTTCAACCATGATGCCATCCACTATGTTGTGACCCATCCAAGGGGCCCTCACCAAAGGCTGGATGAATGGTGCCACTTGATCTTACATTTTTAGTTTTTAAAGCTGTGAGCAAAATAGCACATTTTCTTTCTAAAGTATCCAACCTCAGGTATTCATTGTGCTAATAGAAAATGGACTAATGTAAGACCTTAAATGCACCAGAAGCCAGAAGAGGACAGCAGGAGAAATGAAACAAGAGATCAGAGAAATTTTAAGGGTCAGAAAGATTTTATCAACCTGCTAGTTCTGAGGTATAAGGTGATACATGTGAGGACCAGACACTGGACTCTGGGATTAATAGTGGCCTTGGCCAATAACCAGTAACTAAATAGAGACTTCAGTCTTACAACTTCAAGGAAATAAATTCAGCCAATAACATAAATACATTTGGAAGCAGACGCCCCTCAGAACTTCCAGAAAAGAATGTAATCATGCCAATACATTGATTTTGAACAAGCCTGCCAGACTTCTCATTGACAGAACTGTGAGATAACTAAATGGATGTTATTTTAAGCATCCTAGTTTGTTATGGTAGCAACAGAAAATTAATATGATGGTCCAGGTTTTAAGGGATAGAAATATGAAAGCTTTTTCAGAAGATAAAGTCATGGTTCTGTTGAACTTAAAGTTAAAACTACCATCTGGTCATCTGGGGATCCTCATACCAGTGAATCAACTGGAAAAGAGTTGTGAAACCCCTGGGTAGTGTGATTGAACATGACTCTCAAAGGGAAATTGAGTCACTGTCTAATGCAACTAAGGAGGAGAATGTCAGCAATGCAGGATTATATCTGGGGTATCATTTAGTACTCCTATGACCTGTGATAAAAGTAAGTGGAAAATTACAACCAACTCAGGCAGGAGGGCTAATGACACAAACCCCATAGATATAAAGATTTGGGTCATCCCAACAGACAAGCAACTCAGCAACAAGAGGTGTTTGTTGAGGGCAAAGAATGAGCAGTGAAAGAATATAGTTATCAATACCAGTCGTGACCGTGTGAGCAGTTACAGGGAAAAAGGACCATAGCAATTATGGTTACTTCTTCCTTGGTTTGATACAAATACATTTGTCTGTTTCAGATGCATTGATTTTCACACATATTTATATGTATAAGTTCATTTCACTCCCACTCATTTCCACCAATATTTCACATGAGATACAGTGTTAGTAGTTAGCCATATACTTTGGGACTAATGCCAAATCGTAAGGATTCAGTTTGACCTGACCACAGCCCCCTAGAGTCTTAGCGGCCATGATTGCCCCTCAGTAACCCTGGTCTTTTCACCACAGAAATGTGCAGCACATTATTAAAAAACATCAGCACCAGATATGTGCCTGATGTCTTTGATGCTGGCTTGAGATTAACCAGGCACATTCTGGCTTGAAGTCACTTTTGTCCTGACCACTTTACAAGCCCCCTACTTCTGACCCAGATCGCAAGGATTCACCAGTCTCGTTGCTGCCCAATATCATGCTTGTCAGTAAGTCCCCTAACACACTGCACTCTGTGCCATCCTGGATCTGTCTGCCTCTTTCTTCAAACTTATGGCAAATTGGGGCTGGGTTTTTCTAAAACACTAATTCATGTTAAAGACTCCACAAATATTTGTTTAAAATATTTGCTTAGGAAATTTTGTCCTAAAAATCTGTCCCATATATTTTATAAGAAATCATTGATAATAATTATTTTAACTTTGAATTCATTTTTCAGTATTATAGACTGATGTGTTGTCTATTTTATGTACAAAGAGAATTAAGTTTAGAGCAGGCAGTAGAAGTCTTCTTGGGATTCTATGAATGTAAGACATCATACAAAAATGCAATATAACATTTACTTTCCTTTCTAACATTATTTGGAAACTTCACTTGGTAGTTAGATTTTTCACTGATATGTGTTGAGGAGATTTAATATGCATAGGGAGTTCAAATATTTAATTTTTAGTTTTTAAGTAGTCACTGGATATATATGCTTCAGCATCTATACTTTTGAATAGTTATCAAAAGAAATGTTTCCAAGAATAATATGAGATAGAAGCAAATAAAAGTGATATGGAGGCTAATTAAAATTTAATGGTGAGAGCAAAATGTCTAGTGAAATAAATATATTTAACTAAAAACTATTGTGAGTAATGATATGTCATCAATTTCATCAATTTAAGTAACAAAAATTATCCTAATTTTTAAAAGCAACTGAAAAATTAGTAATACCTTAAAATATGGCAAAATTGCAGGTGTTGGTATACAGTAGAAACTGATAACTGATAAATAAAAAAAAACTATGTTTAGCCACACTTTCAGTTTTCATAAGCTCTTTAACATTGAATTTAGTTAACTAAATAATATCTAGTAGGTAATGTACTGGCACAGTGGTCTCTTCTTCCATGCAGCTACAGTTGACCACTAGACTTATATTATCTACAACTTTTATATTCACATGATAGTACTCCCCCAACTTGATTCCAATTTCCCATAATAAAGTCAAATAGTATGTATTCCAAAAAATGAAGAAAAATTTTAGCAGCAGATAAATAAGGTAAAAAGCTAGATACAGTAATCAGTTGAACAAAGAACTTGGGATTGACGTTGGGTAAGGTGCTAACCTCACTAAACTTAATTTCTCATGACAAAAGATATACACATACCTTCTCACTTAATGGAGTAATTGTCTGAATGAAAATTATATGATATGTATACTAAAAAAAATTTCCACATCAAAGCACTCTGATAGGCATTGGAGAAAAAGAAGATACTGTCCCTACTTGCAAGGTGATCACAATCTGGATCAGAGGCAGAACTTCCAATAAAATATCACAGTGCACTGTAGACAGTGAATCCTCCCTAGGACCCAATGGAAGCAGAGAGAGGACGGAGTGCCAAGTTCAACAAGCCAACCTAGGAGGAGGCAGCCACTGAGCAGGGCATAACTGAAATTAAAGCCATCAAATTAGTGATCTAGACAAACAGCGTAGTAATGCATATCCAGGTTTACATGGAGAAAAAATTCACATAGTAGACATTTTACTGAGAAGTGCTTCACTAAAAATTCTTCAGGGTACCATGTCTTTGCCTTTCATAATTCTACATTGTCCAAAATATCGTGACATTTTTTTCTTACATTTCTATTGGTAACTTCTTTCTTAAAAAAGTTTTTTGTGGTATTATTTATTGAACCCAAGGGCATTCCACATCTGAGCTATATCCCCAGCCCTATTTAATTTTGTTTTGTTTTTGAAATAGGGTCTCACTAAGTTGCTGAGGTGGTGGAATTTTTACAAGATGACACTTAGCCTCAGCTAAGTTGCTGAGTCTGTCCTCAAACCTGTGATCCTCTTGACTCAGCCTCCTAAGTACTGGGATTACAGGTGTGTGCCACCATGCCTGGGTAAGGCAATTTCTATGATGTCTTATTTTACATAGTTTTCTGTATCAGTTAAAGGAAGTAGCTATATATAATCTCAATGTATTTTTGGAAAAATAACATTAAATGCCTTACTAAATACATCTAATAGCCATAGTCTAAAATATATTAGACACAATGCCTATTTCAAATTATACCACAGAGCTATACTAATAAAAATAGCATTAGCAATCAGAGAGATGCAAATCAAAATTACCCTGATATTTCACCTAATCCCAGTTAGAATGGCAATCATTAAAAACACAAACAATAACAAATGCTGGTGAGGAAGTGGAGAAGTAGGAACTCTATTACACTGTTGTTGGGACTGCAAATTAGTGCAACCACTCTGGAAAACAGTGTGGAAGATCCTTAGAAGAATGAGAGTGAACACACCATATGACCCAACTATACAAATCCTGGTTATCTACCCAAAAGAATGGAAACCAAACTACCAGAGTAATGCATGCATGTCTATGTTTATAGCTGCACAATTCACAATTGCCAAACTATGGAGCCAGCAGAGATGTCCATCAACAGATGAATGGATTACAAAATTGTGGGATATATACACAGTGGAATTCTACTCGGCCATAAAGAAGAACAAATTTATGTCATTTTCCGGGAAATGGATGGAACTGGAGAACATTATGCTAAGTGAGATTAGTCAGTTCACAAAAAGTGAAAGGTCAGATGTTCTCCCTCATATGCAGAAGCTAGGAAGAAACTGGGACATAGGAGGAACTTCAGACAATGGAGGAGAAACCTTAGTTGAGTGAAGAAGAGGACCTAATGAGGAAGATGGGAGGTGGGAAGAGGGAAACACCTCAATGGACATGATGTACATACACAAACTTATCAAAACCTATCACTGTGCTGAGCATGAGAAGGAGGGGAGGGAGAGGGAATAGGGCAGGAACTGGGGGAGGGATCAATGAGTACTGTGTGCATGTATGCCTCTATCACCATGAACTTCAACAAGATGTATGATTACAATGCACCAATAAAAAAAAAGTAACTAGCACAGTAATGTCCGAGGCTAGGAAATACTATTTAGAAATTAGTCTGCTCCTGGGAACATAGGGCTGGAGCAACAGGCAGTTAGGAAGTTTCTGAAGCCAGAACCCATTCAATGAGGTAGGGCTGGAAATGTGGATAGGCCTATCAGTGTTTGATAGGCATAGGAAATGTTGGTAATCTAAGATTACAAAAATATATATCTAAGTTTTTCAAGAGTCTTATTCTTTGGGCTCTTATATTTAGGTATTTGACTTATTTTGAGTTAATTTTTGTGTATGATATAAAGGACCCAATTCATTCTTTTGCATATGTATATCCAGTTGACCCAACACCAATCGTTGAAAAAACTATTTTCTCTATTGAATGGTAATGATATCCTTGTCCAAAATCAATTTGCCATATGGTGTAAACTTATTTCTGCATTTCCAATACTATCCCTTTGATTTATGTATATCTTTCTGCCAGTACCACACTCACCTGGTTACTGTAGCTTTGAGGTAGTTTTTGAAATAGGGAAGTATGAGTTCCTCAACTTTATTCCTTTTGATACCATTTTGGCTATTTGGGATCCCTTGCATTTTTATATAAATTTTAGGATAAGCTTGCCAGTTTTATAAAAAGGCTATTGGAATTTTGATAAGGATTGCTTGAATCTATAGAACAATTTGGTGTGATGTTTAATGTAGAGTTTGGGAACTATTGATTTTATGACAATATTAAATTTTTAAAATTATGAACATAATGTTATCTATTTATTTAGATCTTTTAATATTTATATTAATAATATTTTATAGTTGTCAGTATAAGGTTTGTACTTCTTTGGTTAAATTTATTTCAAAATATTTTATTCTTTTTGATGCTATTATAAATAGAATTGTTTTCTAAATTTCATTTTTATAGTTTTTATTTTTGGTGATGGGGAGGGGAAGAGTAAGGGAAGGTAGGCAGGAAAAGAAAGAGAAAAGAAAATGTAAGAAAAAGGGAGTCCATGAGGAGAAGAAATACTTTATGGTGGCAAGAGAAGGGAAGAGAAAGGAGAGGGCAAGGGAAGGAGAGGAGAAAGGCGAGAGGAGACTGAGTTTCATTTTTATGTTGTTCATTACAAGGGTATAGGAATGCAATTGCTCTTTGTGTGTTGATCTTGCATTCCGAAAACCTTATGAACTTGTTAAGGGTTCTGCATATAAATATATTATACAATCATCAAATAAAAATAATTTTACTTTGTTCAAAAAATAGCATAGTGTTAACACAAAAAAGACACATAGGCCAATGGAATAGAAGATTCAGAAACAAATCCCCACACTTACAGCAAGTTGATTTTTGACAAAGATGCCAAAAACATACACTGGAGAAAAGACAGCCTTTTCAAGAAATGGTGCTGGAGAAATTGGTTATCCATATGTAGAAGAATGGAATTAGACCCCAACCTTTCACCCTGAACAAGAGTCAATTCCAGGTGGATTCAAGACCTAGAAATTAGACCAGAGACTTTGAAATTATTAGAAGAAGACATAGGACCAACTCTCTAACATATAGGCTCTGGCAGAACCCTCCTCAATAAGATCCTCAAAGCTCAGGAAATAAAATTGAGAATCAATAAATGGGATAGAATTAAATTAAAAAGGCTTTTGTGCAGCAAAGGAAACCATCAAGAGTCTAAAGAGAGAGCATACAGAATGGGAGAAAATATTTGCCAACTACTCTTCTGATAGAGGACTAATATCTAGAATATACAAAGAACTTTGAAAAGTTAACAGTAAAAAAACTAATAATCCAATAAAATGGGCAATTGAACTGAATAGACCCTTCTCAAAAGAAGAAATACAAATGGCCAATAAATATATGAAAAATGTTCAACACAATTAGCAATCAGGAAAATACAAATCAAAACTACACTATGATTTCATCTAACTCCAGTTAGAATGGCAATCATCAAGAACACAAACAATATACTGGGCCTGGTGGCATATGCCTGTAATCACAGCACTTGGGAGGCTGAGAAGGGAGGATCTTAGGATCAAGACTAGCCTCAACAACTTAGTGAGACTCTCAGCAACTAAGCAAGACTCTGTTTCAAAACAAAAAATAAAATAGAATGCCCTAAGTTGAATTCTCAGTAACAAACACACACACACACACACACACACACACACACACACACACACACACAGAATACAAACAATAATAAATGCTGGTGAGGATGTGGGGAAACAGGAACCATTATACACTGTTGATGGGGTTACAAATTAGTATAGCTGCTACAGAGATCAGTGTGGAATTCAAAAGACTGGGAATGAAATCACCATATGACAGCTGTACCACTCTTGGGGATTTTACCAAAGGAACTGAAGTCAGAATGTCATAGCAATGCATGCGTATCCATGTGTATAGCAGCACAATTCACAATAGCCAAACTATGGAACCAGCTGAAGTATCCGTCAGCAGATGAATGGATAATGACAATGTGGTATATACACACAATGCAATTTTATTCAGCCAAAAGAAGAACAAAATTATGTAATTTCCAGGAAAATGGATGGAACTAGAGATTATTATGCTAAATGAGATTAATCAATCTCAGAAAGTTGAGGGCCATATATTTTTACTCATTTGTAAACTCATTTGAAACTAAAGAGAAATGGGAACCAAAAGGGACTTCAGATAAATGAGGGGAGAGACTAGTAGAACAGTAGCAGGGGACTTGGAGATGGAGGTGGGGAGATGAAAGGGGATGAAGGAAATAGTTTGAATAATGCTATATTCATATATGAAGTTATCAATATCAATTTCAATATTATGTGTGGGGAGAGGAAGGAGTGGAGTGGGATCCAGAGGGAAATACACCAAGTGTTCTGTGCATGTATGTTTCTATCACTTTGAACCTCATTATGATGTTTAACTACAATGCACCAATAAAAATAAAAATAAAAGATTTTAGAATAAAGCATATTCAAGTGCTATGCTTTCTTCATTTTGTGTGTGTGTGGTACTGGGGACTCATCTCAGGGGCATTCTAGCTCTGAACTATGCCCCCAGCCTTTCTTATTTTTTGTTTTGAAACAGGATGTCCCTAGGTTGCTGAGATCTTGCTACTTACTGAGGCTGTCCTTGAACCTGTGATCCACCTGTCTCAGCCTCCCAAGTATTGGGATTACAGGCATGTGCCGCCATGCCTGGCTTCTTCATTTATGAAGCCTGAGTATACTAATTTATTTGCATACTAGACAACCAGGACTTATGTTCTAAGATGTGAAGTGTGACTCCTTTGGTAATTACACGCATAGTACAGAATTACCCTCACCTAAAGAGAGGCCTGACCTTTGCCTTACCTGTTGGGAGGTGACCTATAAGCCCCAGGGATCTCTTTGTTTATCTGGGGGCATTGGCCACCGGACAGTCTACCACTGTGATTTATGATGGGTACTTTGAGCCACACAGTATCAGTTCCAACCTACAGAGGAACTGATGATGAAGTCAGCCCCAAAAGGGACTGGAGACTGCCGGTCAGCCAAGTGGGCAATATGTATTGAGCTGCAATAAAAAGTCTGAAACGAAGGCTTTCCTGGTTGGCAACCCTCTGTGTGTATTGTCCCACCTCATGGCAGGGAAGAGGGGATTCCACAGGGTAGGATGAACCAAAATTCTACATCCAGACCCTTCCTGGACTATGTGTTTCTCCTTGGCTAATTTTAATTTGCATCCTTCCTTTTACGTGTGTATATGTGTATGTGTGTGTGTGTGTGTGTGTGTGTGTGTGTGTGTATGTGTCTGTGTGTGTGTGTATGTGTGTAAAACGGGATTGAATCCAAAGGTATTCTAACTCCAAGCTACACCCCCAGCCCTGTTTTATTTTATTTTGAAACAGGGTCTTGCTAAGTTGCTGAGGGTCTCACTAAGTTGCTGAGGCTAGCCTCAAACCTGAGATCCTCCCATCTCAGCATCCCAAGAACTGGGTTTACAGGCATGTGCCACCATCTCCAGCTTAATTTGCATCCTTTCTTGGTGGTAAGACTGTGATAATAAGCATAATGCCCTCCTGAGTTCTGTGAACTTTCTCGCAAATTGTCAAACTTGAAGGTGATTGTGGGAAATCCTGAAGTTGCAGCCAGCTGGTGTCTGAAGTGAGGTTAATCTTGTGGGGACTACATCCTTTGTGCAGTTAGTTGAACTTCTGAGTATTATAGGTACAGTGCTGCCACATGGCAAGATGTCAAAGCTGCACACAAATGTCTGCAAACTCGGATGCAAATGGTGGCACTTTGTCTCTCTTAGCCTCTTCCCAGCTTGCCTGTCCCCCATCACACATATGATGGTTATGGTGTTATGACAGGAATGGAAGATGTTTTTGTTCTTTGTGCTTGAATAAAGGGTTCCTTATGAACATAAACCTGATTTCCAAATGAACATTTTGAGAGAGGCTTGATGTCTTGTCTGCCTATCTTTGAGTTTAAGAACACTTAGTCACTCAAGATTTTGTTGGTTCGGTTGGCTTTAATTACACTTAATTGATCCTAGATTCCAAAAAAAATTGTGGTGTGCATGTATGTCACCATCACTATGAACTACATTATGGTGTGAGACTATAATGAATCAGTAAAAATATTTTTAAAAATCCAATACAGGGGCACCTGGGCACTTGTGGCAAGTGGTATTCTACTGTTTTCTACTGTTTTATTTGTGACGTGGGGATATTCAGAAAGGCAACCATTATAATCTCTGATGTACAACTTAAATGCTGAATGATTTTAGGAAAGTCTTGTTCAATGTCTTTCAATTTAAGTTCCCCAAATGCAACTGTAAAATTAGAAATAATGAACCTTTGCTGCCTACCACCCTGGGATGCTTTATCAAGGAGATAATCCTTGTAATTGATCCCTGAAATAGCAACTTAAGAGTTGCCAAAGGTAGAAAAAAAAAAGGATTCTATATCTTAAAGCTGTTCTATTTCAGAATTCAACTCTAATCTAAACTTATGGGCAACAATGCAGAAATTTGAGTCAGAAGCTAAAAATATTTTCACTAATTTTTTGCTTAGTAAATTCGTTGTCTTTTTCCATAAAGTGTGCCTCACATTATAAAAATCAACAAAGGTTATTGAAAAACATTTTCATTATTTTATATATTACTGAAAATGAACATGACACTGTACAATAGTTTATATATTCCATTTCCTTTCTCTTTATAGCCTATTTCATTTTCTCTCAAACTGTTATTATTATCATGGCACCCAAATTTGAGATATGCAGCTCCCTCAGGAGGTCAGGTACACATGTTCTCTATAAGCAAATAAATCAGACAGTGGGAGGGCTCTCTGGGCAATGTTAACAATGCTCCCCACAGGACACCGAGCAAGCCACTTTTGTGATATTTGTCAAAGCATCAGGGCCAGATTAAAAAATCCCAACTCTAACAGAGAACATATGGTGCTATTACTTCTATGGAAAGCCACTGATAACTCACTAAAGACAAAGCAAGAGCTGGCCTGCCTCTCTCTCTCCCCCTCTCCCTCTCTCTCTTTTCCTCTCTCTCATCTATCTGTCTATCTCTACTGAAAATCTTAAAGAAACAGAAACAAATTCTAGTTAACTGGACACAATTTCCTGACTCCGGCAGAACACTTTAGCCTAAGATCTATGCTTATGAACAATATAACCCTGAAAAATTAAATTCATTTTTTTCTGAAAGCAAGTTAAGATGGCCTTCCTGAAGGTTCACAACTCAACTAAGATTTACACTGCTTAAAGGAAGGTAGGTAGAGCAATGGGAAACTTTGTTTGTTTGTTTGTTTGTTTGTTTTTGTGGTACTAGGGGTGGAACCCAGGGACCTTCTACCTCCTGGCTATACACCCAGCACTATTTTATTTTATTTTTTAATTTGGAAACAGGGTTTCGCTAAGTCGCTGACAGCCTCACTAAGTTGCTGAAGCTGGCTTCGAACCTGCGATCCTCCTGTCTCAGCCTCCCAAATACTGGGATTACAGACATGCGCCACCACACCCAGCTTTGGGAGGCCCTTTTAATTACATGAATAACCAAGATAAGAAAACTAATGTGTTATGTTACTCAGTACTGCTTAGCCAATCTTATGTGATATATATTTTCAATTCTTGATTATAGTATAGGCATTGATGTATAAGAACATAATTCTAATAATATGACATAATGTGATTTTATTGATTCCCTTATTAATAGTATAGATGATGCAGCAATCCTGATAGCTTGATTTCAAAGATATCAGGAAATCTTTTTTGACAAGAGGAAAGGTGACAATATTTTGTTTTATTTTACAGTGCTGGAGATAAAAAGCAAGCCCTCCACACATTCTAGGCAAGCTCTCTTATCACTGAGTTACATCCCCAGCCCCTAAACATTGTATTTTACACTTTTCCTATTCCTTTGATTACCTCTAGTTAACAAAATGTATTAAAATGGTACTTAGGATTCTCTCTGTGAGGAAGATATACTTCTCAGAGTTAAGGACTGTGCTTCATTCCAACAATCTTCAGTATCCAGAATTGTGGATATTATATAATAGAATCTCTCTCTCTCTCTCTCTCTCTCTCTGTCTCTCCATACACACACACACACACACACACACACATATATATATATGGAACTATTATTATATAACATACATATATGTTAGTTCCTATTATATATATAATAGGAACGATTATTTTATATATATATAAAAACTAATATATATGTTTATATATAGAAACTAATATATATATATTAATTTTTGCATAGCTGTGACCAAAATGCCTAAAAAGAGGAAGAAAGTTTTATTGGACTCCTGGTTTCAGAGGTTCAGTCCAAGGCCCCCATGATTGGGGGCAGGGTGTGGTGGAGGAAAGCTACTCAGGTCTTGGAAGGTGGGAAGCAGAGAGGCAGAGAGAATGGAGGGAGGGGGAAGGACCAGAGACAGATGCAGCCCTCAAGGCCACACCCCCAATGACCCACCTCTCTCAGCCAGGTCCCACTTCTTAACCTTGTTGCATTGGAGAACAGGACTGAACACATGAGCTTTTGTGGGTACACTCCAGATTCAAACCATAACAATATACTTATTAATTAACTGAACAATTATTCCAGTCAATCTTTCCAATGTGAACTCTAGAATGCCATTCTTTGGTGAACAAGCTTAGATATAGTTCATCCTCATTACAGAATACTGGATAAGGCTGTCTGCATTGACTAAATCTGGGCTGGAATTAGAGAAAATTTGTTTCTCAAGGCACCATATACTAGAAGGTCTAGTTGCAATTTATATAATCCTGGTTCTCCATTATTGCTTCCAAACCATCACTCCTCCATGTCTATGTAAAAATATTCCTTGTTTCTAGTTTTATTTTGATTAAAGAATACGAACCCTTTAATTATCCTACTCAATTGTCATTTAATGGACTCCTGGTCATGTTCCCACACTAAGAGAAGACTTTGACCCAAAGGACTCAATCTTCTCTCCTTGTCTATCCCTTGATCCACCATCATTTTGTTTTACTTCAATATCAATCTGGATGACCTATCCAACATTTTAATCTTCGAATTTACAGACTTACTCAAATCAAGTTAATTTCAATTCCACGTTTCATTAACCATCCATACTCAAGGTCACTCTTCTGACTTTGTTACCATCTAGCATGGCAGCTCATTGGAAGTTTTAAACTCCTACACCTCACCTTCCAATTATAACCTCTCAGCCTTCTGCTTCATCTATTCTTACTTATTCCCTTTTCCTCCTCATGCTCACCCAACCAGGGATATGTCCTGATATTTCTTCAGTCTTCCCTGTATAATTAAAGATTTCCCAAAGTCTCTAATACAGTGAATATGCATATAATTTCCATACATTCAAGCTCTTATTCCCTGAATTCTAGATTGGTACATTCCTTTGGGCACTGAGCTCTAGATAGATCCTTCTGAAGTATGTCAAATTTGATTAAATCCAGTTTTAAATAGATTTCTCAATCTGTAGTCTATCATTAGATGCTGACACCATTAACTATCCCATTGCCAAAGTCAGAAACCTGACATATATATTTGAAAAGTTTCTCTCCCCATCAATACTCCAAGGGTCATCAAGTGATTTCTATATTAACTAAAAAAACCTGGAATTCATTCGTCCATTTCACCAGAACCTTTCCATTTCACCACAGAATTCATTGCTGGTGTCAACTCATCCAATATTATTCACTCCTCTCCATTCATTACATGTAATCAAAGATAGTAAACCATTTTTATATCATAGAATACATAGAAAAAGAAATATTCCCTCACAGAACTTGTATAATGGAATAAGCCTCTTTGATGGAAGAGACTTTCAAGCCCCATCTCCAGGTGTCTTAAGCTCTTCCCATCCAATTTAAGTGCTGATGGGATCCGTTGCAGTCCACTTGTAGTCTGTTAGCACCAACAGCAGATGGGAGAAGATATTTGTTAATTTCAGTGGGATTTTTCTCAGCTACTATGGTAGCTGTTACCTTTCTGATCAACTATTCCTAATCAAACACACACAAACTCCTTAGTATGACATTTAGAGCCTTTATAATGTGGTGTCTGCCTTTCTCCCTGCAATTGATCTGCAAACATTATATAAACTATCTGAAGTTCCCTAAACACACACTAATTGATGACACCTGCATGCCTTTCCTCCTAATGCTTTCACTACTTGAAATATTCTTTCCTTTAGCTACTTATTTCCACCCTTCAAGACTTAGTCATTATCTTCTTAGCAAGACTTCTCAGATTTCTTTCAAGCCCTTCCTCTTGGGTTTCAGAGAATTCTGAGCTTAACTTAAGAAAAGCACTTTGAAGCCGGGTGTGATGGCGCACACTTGTAATCCCAGTACTCTGGGAGATGGAGACCGGAGGATCCGGGTTCGCAGCCAGCCTCAGCTCGCTCTCTCTCTCTCTCTCTCTCTCTCTCCCTGTCTCTCTCTCTCTCTCTCTCTCTCTCTACCTAGTGAGGCCCTCCGCAACTTCGTGAGACCCGGTTTCAAAATAAAGTATAAAAAAAAATAGGGCCGGGGGTGTAGTGCGGAGGTAGAACGCCCTTGGGTTCAATCCCCAGTACCGCAAAAAAAAAAAAAGAAAGAAAAAAGAAAAGCACTTTGTACAACTTATTTTAATTTGCTTGTACCTGTTCCACCATTGCTCAGGGAGGCTAATTGAGATCAGGTGTTGCCTCACATCTAACACATTCAAAATTGTGCAACAATCCTGACATTCATCAATGACTTCAAAATGAACAAATAGATGGATGAATGGGTCGATGAATAGTTGGGGAGCAATGTCCTTAATCATTGCCAAAGTAAATTGAAATATAAATTTCACTCTTTCACTTTTAGGAGTTGCATCACTTCATTTGGGCTATAATGCCTCACTCATGTGAGTAATTATTCTCTCCTTCAAAAACTTTGCCTGTTGAAATGAGAATCAAGTCATTAAGCAATTCTGTATCATGCAATACATACTACAATCTTTACATTAATCTTTTCCTTTTCTCCTTTGCTAAAAAATAAACCTGGGTTTATAATTTGCAAACAAAAAATTAAAATATACGAATTCCTTCTATTACTAAAGCTCTTTAAAAGTGCTCTGAAGCTGCCTTCTCTGACTTTTTCCATGGGCTTGATCCTTTCACCTTTATATTTGATCTTCTGCCTTCACCAATAGACTGAGCCCACTCTTTTGGTCACTGATGCCTTCCTAATGACCAAATCAAGAGTGTGTGACTCAACACTTTGGCAATGTGAGAAGCTGGAACTCCTACCTCTCCAGTGATACTAGTGTCTCTGGGCTTGAAAAACAGGTTCTGCCAGGCTGGAAAATAGAGTTCTGAGAGGCAGCTTCAGTGGGATGGTTCTGAAGTCTCTAAGGTGGGGCAAGAAGAAATCGGTTCTCCAAGTGTTGCAAAAGTTGCCAAGTTGTATTTGGGTGTGACTGTGGGAAGGTACTGCTACTTCATACAGTGAAGCTGACAAGGACCAAAAACCTACAGAAAGCTGCAAGGAAGCCCTCGGGGAGCAGGCAGGAAGGAGCACATTTCCTCCTCCTGGGATCATTCTGTTCCTCTCTAGTGCCCCCTTTTTGCAGAGCCTAACTTGAAGCCAGGTGACGAAAGAGCTCCAGCCCCATTATTAACCAAGGTGAATACATCATAACAGAGTTGAGAGACAATAATGTAACAACTGACATATGCAGGTTCTTTGATCAGATGTTCTCTAAACACTTTCCTTCAAAGCGTTCATTGCTGCTTTGGCTTCAATATCAATACAGTGCCTGACCCTCACATCTAAGATTCCACAGACTCTACCTCCCTCCTGGCGAATTACTGAGTGCATGTTTCCACTTATATTTCTCTAATATGTCCAAAACAGGTCATTTTCTCAGAGTCTAGTCATCCAAAGTTCTTTTTGTTGTAAACGCCACCATAATTTTTGCCCATTGAAAAGCTGTACCACCTCCTATGTTTTATTATTTTCTTCACGTATCACATCCTATTTGACCTCAGTCTCTGTTAAGTCTTTGGCTCTTTGATTCCCATAGCGCTGTTTTGTAACTTACATTTGCAAACCGTGCTTTGAGTTCATTTCAGTCCATCCTGTATAATGCTATCTAACTGATCCTGTCTCTGAGCATATTACACTCCTTGAAAATTCTTCATATCTCCAATTGCTTTGCAAATTAAGTATAACCCTTTCAACTGGATCTTTGTGATATATTGTGAACCTGCATTCTCAGCCTTATGTCTCATTGTGTATTTATGCTACTAATAAAAGAACACATTGAAGGAAATTCCTAAATAACCAGTTTTGTGTAGTCTCCTAATCATTTTCATAGGACATATTTGTAATGCTGAATAGTAGATCACAGCATATGTTATTTTAAAAGGTTTTGAATACATATTGCAAAATTTCCATCTAGAAGGGATGTACAAATTTACATTCCCAATGCAGCTATGATAACTCGGGTATTTGCAACATTTTCTCTTATCCAATATTAAAGTATCTCATTGTATTAAATCAGGTTTTGAGATTATCAAAATATTTAGCAATTTAATATGCATATTTGTTTTTGTGAAAATAATTTTTATTATTTCTGGAATATTTTGTATTGCTTTTTATATATAGGAGCTCTTACTAAACTAAGGATGTTATTGCATTGACTGTCATACATTTTACAATTACTTTCCTTTTCCTAATGAGTCATTTCATTTTCTTTTTAACTTGTTTTTAAGCTTGCTTTCCTGACATTATACTCTTTCACAATGAGTATTGTCTTTATCTTAATTTATTCGGTAAATTTTATCAGCATTTGCCTTTATGGTCCCTGCTCTTGATGTTATACCTAATAACTCTTACAATCCGAGATAATTTATAGTCATCAATCATTTTTAGAAATATATTGACTTTGTTATCAGTATTATTATTTTCATTATTATTAATTTCCTAAGTAAGACACGAAAACATTCTTATCTTCCTAAATGGTCTTCCTACTTCCACCCTGCTTCTTCTCTGAACAAGTAGCCTGAGCAATTCTTTTGAAACATAAGCCAGGACTTATTACTCTTCTGCTTGAAATCTAAAATATCACCCTATGTCATTGAGAGTAAATGTCAAATTCCTTAAAATGGTTCACATTACCACTCTGGTCTTTCAGAGCACTCTCCACATTGCTGCCTCTGTTCCAAACTTACCAGCTATCTTGCTGACCCTTGAATATCTGAGCATGCTACCATCTTAAGAATCTCTCTCCAGGAAAGTTTGCTCAGATATCTGTAAACCAACGTCATGTCTCTTTTAAGATTCTGCTCAAATTCAGGCCTCTCAATAAGGTTTATGCAATAGGTGGGGGGAAGCTAAGTCCTTAAATAAACAACTTCAAAATCCCAGTGGCTTCAGAGAGAGTTGCTTAACATTAATGTGAAGAACAGAATCAGAAATCTATGTATGACAAAGGAAAAATGAGAAGATTTTCAATAAAATAGAAAACAAAAGTAATCCAGGAATGTTATTATTTAAAAAATCAAAGCAAATATAAAAGAAATAGCCATGAAAGACACAAACAGAAGAAAAAAAATTCAAACTTCAATTTAAAAATCTTGAGTTCAAAGATTAAATGTCATATGCCATACTGATTTGAGGAAAATTAATAAAAAAGAGTTAATTTATGGTACATAAAGGCAACATTTTAGAATGCTATAAATGGAGAAAAATAAAATATTTATTCAGAAATGAAAGGTCATCTTTAAAGGCCATAAATAAAACTAACTTTAGATTTCTTCTCCACCAAACTAAATACCAATAAATAAATGAACAAAATTTGTGCAATATTTGAGGGGGAAATAACAATGACAACAATAAAAATGATGACATAGCATGCACATATTTTGTGCCAAGAACTGTTCTAATTGCTCCTGTTAACACATTTAATTCTCACCACAAGAGTAGAAGGCAGTGGTGAGATTAATACATCAATTATCCTAGTTTACAGATAAGGACTGACACTGTAACATGATGTTGTGGTTTGGATGTAGAATGAGCCCTGGAAAGGCTCATATACTGGTGATGCAAAAATGTTCAGAGGTGAAATAGTTGAATCATAAGGGTTCTCATCTCATCCGTGGATGAATCCATTGATGGATTAATAACGTGGATGTATTTACTGGGTAGTAACTTAGGCAGGAAGGGTGTGGCTACAGGAGGTAGGTCACTGAGGGTGTGGCATTGGGGATTATATATGTCCCTTGCTCCCTCCTCTTGCTCTCTGCTTCCATTCCCCATGACTTGAGAGCAGTGTCTCTCTGTGCATACTGCAGCCACTGCTGCCATTTTTACTTTGAAGATGGCCCTACAGCCTGAAACCTCTGAAACCATGAGCCCCAATAAATCTTTATTCCTCGAAGTTTTTTCTGTCAGGTGTTTAGATCACAGCAAAGAAAATGTTGATGAAACACATGAAGAAATGTATGCACCTTCATGCTGTTGAGTTATGGCAACTCAGGAAAATGTATTAACTCAATTGTCTATTTGTAAAAACACGGGAAAATGTGGAATAGTCAAGAAAGCAATGTGTCAATATTAGGATCTCTGAAGTAGGAGATATGATGAGTGACAAAGAATAACAAATATGAAAACCTATTACCTATGTAGAATACAATATAAACAATTGTTGGAGATATGGCCACAAAATTAAATGCAAAAGACTAAACACTTCTGGAAGTGTAACTTTTTGTAGTGAAAACAATGGCAGCATGTTAATGATAGGAAGCAATAATTTTTAGCACAATCACAACAAGGAAATAAAAATGGCTAATGAATATTAGCATCATTAGCAATCAGGGAAATGCAAATCATAACTACACTGAAATTTTATCTAATTTCAGTCACAATGACAATCAGCAAGAATACAAATAATACTAAATGTTGGTGAGGATGTGGGGAGCACTTACATACTATTGGTGGAATTGCAAATTAGTTCAGCTGCTATGGAGATCACTGTGGAGGTTCCTCAAAAGACTGGGAATGGGCCGGTAGTGGTGGCTCACGCTTGTAATCCCAGTACTTGGGAGGCGGAGACTGGAGGATCCGGGTTCGTGGCCAGCCTCAGCTACTTAGTGAGGCCCTTGGCAACTCAGTGAGACCCTGTTTCAAAATAAAGAATAAAAAACAGGACTGGGGGTGTAGCTCGGAGGTAGAATGCCCCTGGGTTCAATCCCCAGTACTGCAAAAAAAAAAGAGACTGGGAATGGAACCACCATATGACCCAGCTATTCCATTCTTAAGGTTCTTTCCAAGGAATTGAAGACAGAACATTATAGTTATATTTGCATATCCATGTTTATAGCAGCACAAAACACAATAGCCAAATTATGGAACCAATGTAGGTGTCCATCCACAAATGAATGGATTACAAAACTGTAGTATATACATACAATGGAGTTTTGCTCAACCATAAAGCTGAACAAAATTAAGTCGTTTTAAGAAAAATGGATGGAACTAGAGAATATTATACTAAGAGAGGTTATCCAGTCTCAGAAAGTCAAGAACCATATGTTTTCTCTCGTATGTAGAAGCTAGAGAGAAATTGGGAAACAAAGAGAATTCAGATAACTGAAAGGAGATATTAGTAAAATCGTGGAAGGGGGTTTGGAGAGGGAGGTAGGGAGATGAAAGGGGAGACTCGGCGA
The DNA here is from genome assembly GCA_004027185.1 of Glis glis. Lineage (NCBI taxonomy): Eukaryota > Metazoa > Chordata > Mammalia > Rodentia > Gliridae > Glis > Glis glis. Next base: position 56,691 of record PVJS01000409.1, read on the forward strand.
AGGAAATAGTTCAAATAATGGTATGTACACATACGAGGTTATCAATACTAATTTCAGTATTATATATGGGGAGGGGGAGGGTGTAGAGTGGGATAGGAGGGAAATACACCAAGTGTTGTGTGTATGTATGCTTCTATCACTCCGAACCTCATTATGATATATAATTACAATGCACCAATAAAAGAAAAAAGAACTATAGACCAATAGTTATTCTAAATTAAATGGTTAGAAATTGAGTCCAGCAATGTATTAAAGTTTAATAAACCTGCCAGGCATGGTGGAACATGCTTGTAATCCCAGTACTTGGCTGGGATTACAAACTGAGACAGGAGGATTGCAGGTTTGCAGCCAGCCTCAGCTACTTAGTGAGGCCCTCCATAACTTAGTGAGACCCTGTTTCAAGATAAAAAAAAAAATAGGGCTGGGGATGTAGCTTGGAGGTAGAATGCCACTGGGTTCAATCCCCAGTACCAAAAAAGAAACCCTAACCAATTAAGATATAAAATAATACAATTTGGTATTTGGAAATCCAACATATTATTATTTTCATTGTTACGAAGAAGAAAAATGATGTATTTTTACTTTTATTCTGCAGTGAGGGAAGATTTTGCAAAACTGGTAGTCCCACTAGAAAATGAAGGTTATATGAAAAAAGTCACATTATATAAACTGTGTTCATAGAGTATTATCAAAACCACATAGAAAAATACTAACGTATAGAAAAATTGAAATTGACTACAGCCAAATATTGAAATAGATGACTCTAAGTAGTTGGGGAAAAAAAGCTGAAAGTGGTGGCAGATTGCAGTCCCCCCCAACAAAAGCCTAGTCAAATTTCATAGACAATGCCCTAACATTGCATTAGAAGTAATTCAGGCACATAGAAGCTAGGAATGACATTATGGTTGAGAGATGCAAAAAGAAAAGAAACTTCTTTGTTTAATGAATCATGCTGTAAGCAAACATTCAGAATATATTAAATTCATATTTGGGAATCACCCATGCCCATGCACCATCCTTCCTCCATCTTCTGCTGTTACTGTCTCCTAATTTCTAAGTACTTATGTTCATTGAAGCACTAGGTCTGTGAAAAAATAGGAAGTGTTCCCTGACCCAAAATTAGCACTCTTGTCACCAATCCTCATACTAAAATAATCATTCCTCAAAGAACCATAGATTTTAACAAGATACTTGGAAAAAGCAATATCATGAGGCTAATTCACATTGTGTGTGATTAACTGATGCTTAATTATAGCAGAAACATTCTAAGGGAAAATAATAACTATGTAAACTATGTTCCTAATTTTTAAACATTTTCTGTTACATTAAAATGATTTTGGTGGCAGGAAGGTTATCATCATAGAACATTTTTCTTGCCTGGGAAATTCATTGGTCATTTCCTTTAAGTGTTTCCAGGTTTATTACACCTTCATTTCCCACTTGAGACAACAGAATATATAATATGATTTGCTCACAGTAACTCCTTATGAATATGTGGCACCCTTTACTGTTTGCTTTTTGAGAATTGCTACTGTATTCTAGTCTGTTTTTACAACTTCCATCTTCCTGTCAATACATTTTATGTTGTTTTGTTTGTTTGTTTTTGCTTTCGTACTGGGGATTGACTCCAGGGGTATTCTACCTCTGAGTTACACCTGCAGCCCTTTTAATTTTTTTTTTAAAGCAGGGTCTTACTAGGTTGCTGGGAGTCTCACTACATGGCTGAGGCTGTCCTCAAACTTGCTATTCTCCTTTCTCAGCCTCCCAAGTACTGGGATTACAGGTGTGCGCCTGGCTCCTGCTGAAGCATTTTAAAAATCGAGGCTGGGGTTGACTACCTAATGCTAAGTGCTTCCAGCATAGTAGTACCATAAGACAACATGTGAAAATGGAGAAATGATGAGTGGCCAATAGAAGTTAAAATTACAATAATCTTTTAAATTATTGCAGAAATTAAATTTGCTCCTGATTTTTACTATTTCTGTACCTGGCTGTCCAATGAGGTAGTGAGTCACTGACTCTGTATTAAGCTAAGGCTTTTCCCTGTGAAAGTGTCAAGAAATGAATTAATAGAAAAGCATGGGATTGCTATAGCCAGGGGAAGAGGTGTTTCCTGAAAGAGAGAAATAGGAAGCAAAATAAAAACCAATCAACACTAGAAAAAATTGGGACATTGTCTTTTCTAGAACTCAATGTGGAAATTTTTTTTTCCAGGGTAGTTCATTGTACCCCTCTCATATATAACCTAAATTATAGACAGGAGAGCAAGACTACAGAAAGAATATCAGGAGAAAGGTATTGATAGTGGGCCTTCCAAGACAGGTCTTAAATTAAAAACTACCATAGGCTCTAATTTTGTATGGATCTTTCCACAAGCAAAGAAAAACACTAGTAGCTAGAGCCATAATACTATTATGAATATGCTGTACTGAAATTTTAACCATAGCAGTTGCCTTTACAAATTATAAACATTTAGTAAAAATGACATGACTTAAAAAAACTACCATGGAAAGGTACATGATATGAAATGGCCTCCTGAAGAGAGATTAGATTTAACACCAGAACCACATTGTATGTTATCTGAAGTATTTGTGTAGATTTTTCTTAAACTGTTTTATTGGCTGTTTGTATTTTAATTCTGTGGTGTGTTCTTACATCCTCTATTAATTCTATAGTGGCTTTTATAGTCTTTTGTTGAACAATATTTATAGATGATCCATAATTGTGATCAGTTCTTTTTCCCAGAGGGGACGCCCCTGGTTAGTAACACCACATTTATAATGATGCCTTTGTAAGACTTCATTTTTCCCTTCCAGGAATGCTTTATATTACATAAACATTACAAATTTAACTCATCCAATTTCTAGACAGGGATGAGATCAGGTTTGCTACGAGGATCACTTTGTCTTTCCACTATTTAACATTGAATAGGTGATCACAGTCACACACCAAGAGAATCATTAATGATGAGGCATATTAATCACCAAACCTTGCATGTTCTGGCCACATAAGGTAAACTCTGTGCTTCTGGTCACATAAAGTGAATGCATAAGAAATATATATCCAAGAAACAGATAAAAGATCACCTCATATAAACTCAAGGTTATTTGATAAGCATTAGTGAGACATTTCATAAAATAACTCAGTGATAGAAAGCAATAGACTAGAAGTGACAGATTGGATGGCAAATTTCTCATGTATTATCAAGGAGAGAGAGAAAGAGAGACAGAAAGACTGACTCAGTGTCTGTACACAGCATGAGTATTTGGTAAAGTATCTGGAGCATTAAGTTGGTGCAGTGTGGAAAATATCTTCAAAATATTCCTGTTTCCATCTACTATCATGCACGTGGACAGCAAAATGTCAACATAGCATTCATTCATCCATTCATTCATTCAGCGATTACATTGATTAAGTGTCTCCTCTGTGCCATAGTTCTGAGCTTTCAGGATACAGAGAACAATGTGACAGAAAATTCCCTGCCAGCATAGAGACTACATTGTTATGGCAGGAGACAAGCAGACACCACACAAGTATAAATGAGTGAATAAAACTAGTTTGGATGGAGACTAGTACTCAGAAAAAATTTGAGACCACATAATGCTGCTGAGGGCCTGAGGATGGGTACACTTGGGAAGAGGAAGGCAAGCGCTGGCTTTTCCATGAAAATAAATGTAAATCTCAATATTCCAAGAACTGATTACACAGGATTTTTTCCCCATCTCTCTCCTGCTGACCATATTTTGCCATTTCACTAATTATTATTGTTCCACTAAAGTGCTGACATGCCAGTCAATAAATGATTGTTGAGACCCCACTGTGTTGGAAAATGTGGTCGAGTTGAAATAACTAATTTTATTGCTGTGATAAAATATGAGTTGAGGAATGATGCATAAGTCAGCAAATAACTGCAGTCTTCATGCTGTGAAAGGTGTTTTTTGGTATAAGTTTCCCCAATCCATTCATACCTCACACATATGGGAGACAGGACCACAGAGTTCCAGGAATCCTTCCAAGAGAAGGCATCATTTATTGCCACTAGATGGCACCAATTATTTTCATATTTTTAGGACAAAAAAGAAAAAAATATTTTTCTATGTAGTGGCTACATTTAAAATGGAAGGCTATGCTTTAGCGCCACTACTAATAAAAGTATTATTCTTTAATTAGTAACCTTATGATAGGACGGACCACAGAGATCGCGCTTAATATGGCATGTTCATTCACCCACATACTAACACTGTCTTTGAATACGTAAAAAGAGAAAGTAATTAAAATACATGTAGGTATAATTTTATATACAAGTATCATTTGAGCCGGGCGTGGTGGTGCACGCTTGTAATCCCAGTACTTTGGGAGGCAGAGACCAGAGTATCCGGGTTCCCGCCCAGCCTCATCTCTCTCTCTCTCTCCCTGTCTCTCTCTCTCTCTCTCTCTCTTTCTTTCTCTCTCTCTACTTATTGAGGCCCTCCGCAACTTCGTGAGACCCGGTTTCAAAATAAAGTGCAAAAAAAAAAAATAGGGCCGGGGGTGTAGCGCAGAGGTAGAACACCCCTGGGTTCAATCCCTGGTACCGCAAAAAAAAATTAAAAAAAAAACAAGTATCATTTGAATGTATAAGTATAAAGACATAGCTGATAAATGAATATCATGATATTACATCTATCTGAAATTTTTTTCAGAAAATAGTTTAATACAGTAAAGGGAAATTCTTTGTTTTTAGGAAAATTTCCTATGTGTCTCTCAAAAATAAATAGCATTTCTAAGTATATTGGAAAAACTACAGTATTAATTTATTATAATTAAATGTAACAAAAATTATTGCAAAATGGTAAAATGGGATAGAATTAATTTAACCAAATATAGGTCATTTAGTTAGGGTCTGTATAAAAATTTAGTATGTATAACTTTACTAAATTTTATTAATAAAAATTCAGATGTAAAATATACATTTTATCATTATTTCCCTGTTTCAAAAAAGTAAATGAGCCTGGCATGATGGTACAAACCTATAATCCCAGTACTTGGGAGGCTGAGACAAGATGATCATAGGTTTGAGGCCACCCTCAGCAATTTAATGAGATTCTCAGCAACTTAGTGAGACCCTGTTTCAAAATAAAAATTAAAAAGTGCTGGGGTGTCACTAAGTGGTAGAACAGCCCTGGTTCGATCTCCAGTATCAAAAAATAAAAATAAAAAGTAAATATACAGTGGCATTAAAATATTATGCAACATTTTTCTAAAGGAAAAGAGTATGAAATATTCTCATTCATGAAAAGGTGATTGGTAAACATTCAAGATATTCTTTTTATTCAGAAATAAAATAGAATCATTCTCATATCTCCATTAAAAAACAGAAGGGCTGGGGATATAGCTCAGTGGTAGAGCACTTGCCTAGCGTGTCTGAGGCCCTGGGTTCAATCCCCAGTACTGAAAAAAAAATAAAGGATCCGTTAAAACATAAAAATGGTTCCAGAATAAATACATTTTTTCATTAGCAGACTTCAACGTAGATTGCGATAAGAAAATGAAAGCATTCATTGAGTCCATTGAAGAGTATAATATGCTACATGAATATATTATAATTTCTTAGGAGAAAAATATTAAAGTTCATGTTTATTATGCTAAAAATTTATTTTTAAAATTGAAACAGTTTTGCTACTTCAGCGTGAAAAATGAGTGTCTAAAACTGCTGCTGCTTTGACTGTCACGATATCCCTTTCACTTAAAAATAGTAAAAAATAATACTCACTTTAATATGTTCCAGAGTTTTCTGCCTCATAGCAAGGAGCCCTCTAAATCTCTGTTCTTCCTCAAAGAATCTCTCTTCACAGTTTTTTTTCTCTTCTGCATAGTGATCAAACACAGCCCGTGCCTGTTCTCGTTTAAATCTCAGAAGTAAAAACTCTTCCCTGTGAAGAAAGAATTTTATTTGCCACTAATCAATCCACATTGTATATTCTGAAATATGTTTATGACACATTTTAAAAGACCCAATCATAAGAGCTGAGTCCTTGGAATTTCTAGTCCCTTCCAAAAGCCTATGTGTGTGCACATGCGCCGTGTGTGGTTTTTTCTCACTTGCAATTAAATACATCCTGCTACAGAGGTTACAATAACATTCATGATGAACTCAGTAGCTACCTCAGGAAAAATACTAGTAGAAAAAGCATCAGAAAGTGGTTAAATCAATACTGGCAACAATAAACATGCTTAAGAAATAATTGCCAAAGTTCAGTGCAGACTGCAGAATAAGCCCAGCTGCAGAAGCTCAGCATGGAGCACCGGGCGTGGTGGCGCAAGCTTGTAATCCCAGTACTTTGGGAGGCGGAGACCGGAGGATCCGGGTTCGCGGCCAGCCTCAGCTCTCTCTCAATCTCTCTCTCTCTCTCTCTCTCTCTCCTTAGTGAGGCTCTCCACAACTTCGTGAGACCCGGTTTCAAAATAAAGTATAAAAAATAGGGCTGGGGGTGTAGCACAGAGGTAGAACACCCCTGGGTTCAATCCCCGGTACCGCAAAAAAAAAAAAAATGACAGAAGCTCAGCATGGTCTTCTGCTACCCACATTAGCTGACATCTCCACCGATATAGAAAACTAAATCACTTACACAGTTAACTATAAAGGCAGCAAGACTAATACTTTTGGAAGGGCTAAAATGTTAAAGTGCTTTTAATAATATCTCATTTAATAAGACAAAATCATGAATAATTATTACAGCCATTTACAGTTGAGGAACTGAAACTTGCATAGTTACTTCACCTGTATAGCCTCAAGTAGTTAGTAAATGATAGATGCAGAGTTCATATTCAGCCTGTCTTTGTTTGATTCAGCAGTTCAACACAGTATTCTTGTTTTTTTTCTCTAGGTTACGGTCATTGTCAGCATTTTGAAAACATGGTCCTTGTTCACATTTAGTGCATTATGAACTTCTTCTACATGAAATAAAGTTCTCTTTGCCTTGCTCTGTTATTTTCCACTTTATGTTTCATGGCAACAACTCCCCAAATTCTTAAACAGTGACTTATCTAAGTATCCAATAATGTCGATGTGTAGAGCATAGAGAACAGAAGAAATTCAAGCAGGAGGAGCCAGTCTGATCAAAAGTGTCAAATATGCACAGTTGTTCCCAATAAGTGTTGCTCTACCTTGACCACATATACTTAGTTCTCTACACTAATGTTTGGAGATTGGATTATATTCAATATAATATTTTATTAATTATATATACACACTATATATATGTATGTCTATATGTATATCTATGAAAATCATGTTTCCCTATAATAATAAAAAGAGCAAACTCTGAAGTCTTATGGGTCTAGGTTTGAATCTTTTTACTTCCTAGTTCAAAACATTTACAAAAATTAAATGAGAGCCAAGGATAGATTTGATGACTATTTTTCCTTTTTTTTTTTTTTTTTGGTACTACAGATTGAACCCAGGGGAGCTCTACCTCTGAGCTATACCCCTAGCCCTTTTTCTTTTATATTTTGAAACAAAATAAAAAAAGAGGCTGACTTCAAATCTGTGATCTATCTCAGCCTCCCAGGAACTGGGATTACAAGTATGTGTCACCATGCCCAGCGTGGATACTATCCTAATATCACATTTTAATTGTCTTACATATGCAGGGTTTATCTCTCTGAAAAGATCTTCAGTCACTTGAAGTCACACTTCCTATTCACCATTTCTTTGTCTTTCTTGGCTCTTGGCACTAGGCCAGGTATGAGTTCTCGATAAATAATTATTCAGTTAATATGGTCACCTCCTGAAAGTATCTGTAGATTACTCCTAATACAGTTTGTCTGCAGTACTTTTTTTTTTTTTAACAATCCTAGTTTAGGGACTTGGTATGCCCAGTAAAAAGGGCAAAAATTTTGGAACACAGTAGTGCTAAGCTGGAGCCTCTTCTACCATAATTAGCTGTGTGATCTTAAGACAGTCATTTAAATTCCCTAAGTCTCTGTTTCCTCAGCATTCATTTGGAAATAATATATAATTTAAGAATCTGCTATGAGAATTAGATGAAATGAGGTACATAGATTTTCCAGCAAAGTGCCTGGAACATTTGCGACTCATTCAATGGTAGCATTAAATATTACTTGATATTATCCATCATCATGGATAATTAATTAATTGTTTAATTAATCATTAATCACATTAATTATTTTGTAAGTAATACCACAGTATTGGCTTATTCTTTTTCTCTTTTACCTGTGAGAAGGCAGAATTTTGTCAAGACTAGAGAGAGGACTGATTCATTGAGACATGGCTACTACTACTGTCTGAAAGGCATTATAATCTAGCCACAGTATAGAAGAATTTAGGATTGAAATAGAAAAAAAGAACCTAAAGAAATTTTTCATCAGCTCCTGAGTTAGGTCTTTATAAGTGTAGTGTAAATTATGCAATTTTAGGTTTACATCTTTGATTTCTATAAAATTCTTACAGGTGTTAAACAGTGTGGGTAAATAACTTTCAAGGTAAATGATATGAGGTTTTGGTTTTGTTTTTTCTGGGTTTTTTTCTTGCTTTCTTACATGATATACCAAATATAATTTAGTCTTTTCCAGATAAAGACAGCATTGTCATGTTGAAAATAAGTTTTTAACTTATGGCAATTGCTAAACAAATCCTTGTTGGGTACATTGATTTGACTCCATTAATGTATATGGTATCAGGTTGTGCATTACTGGGTTTTTGTTTTTTGACACTTCATCCCTCAATATTATGATCATGCTAACACTTATATTATTGGCCTTTTATCAAGCTAGTTCTATCAAACTATCATTCCTAAGTGTGACCAACAGATATTCCTCCAGTGGTCCTTCATGCCCAGTTCTCAATGCTTTGTAAAATAGGAAATCAGAATTGAGATGAGAGAAGGAAGGGTACCTGAGTTCCAGGTGAGGGTCCACAGACACCTGAGAGCCTTACAGCATGACCCTCCTCCAAGCCAAAGACCTCACTAACCCTGTTCAAGTTCACCCAGTCATGAGATGACTGGATAAGAGGCTTTTGAAGGTTGCAAGTATGACTAAATTACATGAGGTTCTATAGAAAATGAATTCTTGAATTCATACTTCAAAACTATAATCCAAAAACACTAGGTAAAACCCAATAAATTACTAATCATGGCATGTAAATACTGAGAAACAAAAGAATATTATTAGTATCATAAAGAAAAATGTTCACGTACTTGGAAAAGGAGAAACACTCTCAATTATTCAAATAAGAGTAAATCCAAGGGAGCCATGAAGAATGAAAACAATTAATAATTATTCTTGTATAAAGCAGAATGATTGAATGTCACAGGTATATTCCATGTAAAAGTATGATAGAAAATATAGGCCACTTAAAAATACATTTTAAATGCATAATTTGATTGTATTTCTTATATCAATAATATAGTAAGTGTAATATTTTGATAAAATGTACTTACTTTAAATTTTCAATTATTTGATCAAACTGTATCTTTGCCTCTTCCTTTTCTGCTAATTCCTGAGTCAATTCATTTATTTTTGAATTAAAAATAATTGTTTTGCTCTTAGTGGTCTCTAATTCATAAAAAATTGCTGAACGTTTATCCTGAAAAAAATCATGGTTGTTTTATCATAAACGCTTGTATTTTCAAATCCTTGCAATTTAGGGACATAAATACATTGGCTGGGAGAACAATTAAAAACAAATAGTAACCTATTATCAATATCGGTAACAACAGATTTATGTTCTCCAGTGTTACATCTGACGACTCTTTTAAAAGGTGGGTTAAAGCTATTCTCTCTTCTTTTCTCTCCCCTACCTCCACTTCTACACAAACTTGTCCCCTCTCCACAGACACACATATATACACACCTTGAAAGCATGTCTTTTCAAGATGTGGCCACTAGTTTTCCAACATGTACCATATATATGTACAGGTGGACGAGAATCTATATTGTCCTAATCTTTCAAACAAAAGAAGCTGATATTAATATCAGTCCAATATCCCAAGGTGGGCTTGTGCAATTCCATGAAGAAATTTTGCAACTATTTTTTCGTGATCCCTTCATGATTGTTGGTGTTCATTCTGACCCACTGAGTTGTTGAATATTGGTCCCCACATGTAGCTTTGCTTCTAATTACTCTTAGTCTCCCAACTGATTCAACAGATCTCAATTGTTCTCTTGCTCCAAATTTCCCCAAATATTTCCTAATTCTTTCTCTACTCTTGGCTTTCAAGAAAAATAAGCTTTTAAATATTTTCCTATTCAAAACTTGTTGTTAACCATCAAGAGTCTAAAGAGAGAGCCTACAGAATGGGAAAAGATCTTTGCCAGCTATTCTTTTGATAGAAGACTAATATCTAGAATATACAAATTACTTAAAAGATTTATCACTAAAAAACCAAATAACCCAATGAAGAAATGGGCAATTTAACTTAATAGACATTTCACAAAAGAAGAAATACAAATGGCCAATAAATACATGAAAAAATGTTCAACATCATTAGCAATCAGGGAGATGCAAATAAAAACTACACTGAGATTCCATCTAATCCCAATTAGAATGGCAATCATCAACAAGTCAAATAATAATAAATTTTGGTGAGGATGTGGGGAAATAGGAACTCTTGTACACTGTTGGTGGGATTGCAAATTAGTACAGCCACTGTGGAGATCAGTGTGGAGACTCTTCAGAAAACTGGGAATGGATCCACCATATGATCCAGCTATACCACTCCTGGGTATCATTCCAAAGGGACTGAAATCAGAATATTATAGTAATACATGCATATCATTCATAACAGCATAATTTATAATAGCCAAATTATGGAACTAACATACATGTCAATCAAGAGATGAATGGATTATAAAACTATGGGATACATGCACAATGGAATTCTATTCAGCAATAAAGAACAAAATTATGTCATTTGTAGGAAAATGGATGGACCCGTAGGAAAATGGAAATTAGCCAGTCACAGAAAGTGAAGAGTCATATGCTTTCTCTCATATGTGGAAGCTAGGGAGTAACTGGGATATAAGAGGGACTTTAGGTAATGGAGGAGAAAGCACAATAGAGCAAGAGAGGTGGTCTGGCAGGGTGGGGGGGAATTAATGAAGGAATCACTTCCATTGACATTGTGTACATATGTGAGAATACCAATGCCAATCTCAATATCCTGTTTGAGGAAGGAGGGAGTGGGGAGGGAGCTTGTGAAAAGCTCAACAAGTGCTGTGTGCATGTGTGTCATTATAACTATGAACTACATTATGATGTGAGACTATAATGCATCAATAAATGTATAAAAATAGAAACTTGCTGTTCATCTAAGGTGGAAGTGTACTGAGTATTATGGTGAGTTTTCCTTTCCTCCCTGTTTTCTTCTTTTTCTGGAAGTTCTGGAACTTTTGTATTGATAAACAAGAAGAATTTCTTTTCTTATAACAAAAAGTAGAGGAAAAATAGCGAGACAGGATTCTCTGATGGTCCAATTGGGGTATTATGTTATTCTTGGGGGAAAAAGTCAACTTAAAGAAAGAGAGCACAGGGATATAAGTATAGATTATAGTAAGCAACAGGCAGATACTGGACAACTCTGGGTACAGCATGATACCACCTATCACAAAACTTGACTTTTAGGTCAGATTCCATAATCCATTCATTAGTGTTTTTTTTTCTTTTGTGGTACTGGGGATTGAACACAGGGGCATTCTACCTCTGAGCTACACCCCCACCCTATTTTATTTTTTATTTTGAAACAGGGTCTCACTAAGTGGCAGAGTGCCTCACTAAGTTGCCGAGGTTGGCCTCGAAACTGCGATCCTCCTGACTCAGCCTCCCAAGTACAGGGATTACAAGCAGGCACCACCATGCCTAGCTTCATTCATTAGTGTTAAGTAAGGATTCTCTCAGGAAACTGAGAAGACTTCAGGAACAGTGATGTCAACATCTTAGACTGTATCAGCCAATTCAGCAATGATGAAGGTGGCCTCAGAGAATTCTACAATAATGGGTTAAAACAGACTGTGGACATCAGTGAAAAACAATCTTGTATTTGGACACCTTTAATTGGTGCCATCAATGAGGTTTTGGAAAGGGTGAGCAACATGTCTCCCTCCATGGCACCAAAAATGTCATAGACGTCCCTGCCATGAGCTGGGTTTGGAGAGAAGAAACTGATAGATACAACATATCAGTCAAGAGTAAAAATCTAAATATCTTTTGTATGTGTGTGGTACTGGAGATTGAACCCAGGACTGCTCTACCACTTAGCTATACCTCCAGCCCTTTTTATTTTTAATTTTGACGCAGGGTATCACTAAATTTCCTAGACTGGCTTTGAACTTTCACTCCTCCTGCCTCATCCTCCCTAGTAACTGAGATTACGGTCATGCACCACTGTGCCCAGCCAAATCTGCATATCTTGAGTAAGAAAATGTCTGGGGACCTGAAGAGCTACATGTAAGTCTTTTGATGAACATTTAAGTGCCACCATACCAAGAATACAGACAAAAACACAGCATGAGAGGCAGGTGCAGTGGTACACACTTATAATCCCAGCTATCCAGGAGGCTGAGGCAGGAGGGTCACAAATTTAAGCCCACAGTTCATTGTTTCGTACTATTTTTTCCCCTCACCTAGGAGATACAGGTTTCAGCAATTTGAAAGATCTCTACTCAAAGGCACTTTTTTATCCAGTCTGGAAAGGTCTGGAAATCTGAATTGCAGTCAATATTTTACTATTAACTTTAATCATGATTATTTTGAAACTTCCACAACACATTAAAATATGGGACAATGAAAATTACATTTATATTTAAAATGTTTAATTCTTACTTAAGATTTAGTAAATATATTTCTGTTATCTAGATGTAACAAGTTTGGATTCAATAGCTAAGACTTAAATTGAGGTTAAACAGAGCAAAAATGCAGTAATACTTGTTATCTTGGCCTGTGATTGAAGTGTTTATGCACAGTGAAAGATAAAATTACTTGTCTTAGAACTTAAGTTCCAAGAAGACAGAAATGATGTCTAGAGCATTGTTTCTCTGTGAATATTCATAATAACACTTAGTAAATGCTAGCCAATGATGTCCAACATTTCAACAGGTCAAGTTTCCTTCGAGCGGGGCAACATGGCACGTTACTTTTGATCTGGCCATAGTAAACCACTTGCAATCAATCCCAGAATACATAGCACTCTGTCATGATCTCTTTGTTTTGCAAATATAGACTGTTTCTAAAAGGATAAAAATTAATGTTAAAAATCAAGGTAAATTATGTAATGATAATAATAATGGAAACCACAAATTTAATATGAATTATTCTTTTAGGTTTTTCATATATATATATATATATATGAATATATGAAGTTCATATATATTATATATATATTCATTCATATATATATATATATTATCTTTACTCTCTGCAACATCATAGCAAGACAAGTCTTCAACCTCCATTTATTCTACTAGTAATTCTCCCTATCACCTCCTCTGTAAACTTTCCTGACTCCCTGAGCACAGTGCCCACCCTACCCCGTCCTCTCACATTGTACTGCATTGCTTTAGTGGCTCTGTTCACAACACATGAATGCATCTCTTTCCTACTCCTATTGGCTAAAAGGGATGTTGACACTTCAGTTAATTTTCTGTTCAATCTCCATCTCTAGTGGAAGAAGTAAGTTTTGCCATTGTCTAACTGGTATCTTGAAGTGTTCTTGCTACACAGCTTGGGAAAAAGGGAAAGACATAGGTAGACCTAAGAAAAATAAGAAGGGTGCCATGGTTTGGATCTGGAGTGCTCCCCCAAGCTCATGTGTTTAATTAAGCCTGGTCTCCAGCAAGTTTCAGAAGTGGGGCATGGCTGGAGGAGGGAGGTCACTGGCGGCGTGGCCGTGGGGATGATATCTGACCCTGTTTCTTTCTCTCTCTCTCTTTGTGTGTGTGTGTGTGTGTGTGTGTGTGTGTGTGTGTGTGTGTGTGTGTTTTCTGGCCGTTGAACACCTTTCCTCTACCATACCCTGCTACCATGTTTCTGCTTGGAGATCACCAACCATGGACTGAGCCTCTGAAACTGAGCCAAAATAAATCTTTCCTCCTCTAAGTTGTTCTTGTCAGTTATTTTGGTCACAGTGACACAAAAGTTGACTAACACAGAGGGTGACTTTGGGAAATCGATGACAACCGTTTCTTGTCTGTAGCATGTGAAAACATTGAAGGGAAGGGAAAAGAGGTCAGGAAGAGAAGTGTTGCTTGGGGGTGATGGGGACACTCCTATAATGCAGGTCACAGTGTCTTGGAAATGAGATCAAATAAAAATAAAAATAGTAATCATTTAAAATTAATTTTTGGCATTGAGCTATACTTCTTATTGAGATACTTTTATTCTAGTTGTGGCTCCTTGGGCTCCATGTAATCTTCACCAATGGAGCTTCAGTTTAGCTGTCTTCTTTAGCAAAGTAGAGTATTATTTTACAGTCAATGCTTTATTTAAAGTGACAAGCCAAATAAAGGCTTTGTATATATGGCCAGTAATAAGCTGAATAGAAAAAATTGACTTATTTGGCTAAGTGAAAATGCTTTTTTATATTTTTAAATAAAATTTTTGTCTTTTTGAATATTAATCTATGTATCTGACTTACATAATATTAATATTAAAAGAATTATGCTATATGAATGATTCAAAGTACTGTATCTGAAAAGAAAATGCTTGCCAGTTTATAAACATATTTATGTTAAATGTGATATTGTATAGTTTCAAAATAGAAACTTTGAAACTAAAACAGTAGATCTATGGCAATGTAAGATTCCATTCATTAAACAAAAGTATAATTACACTATTATTATTAAGTCCAATTTTAACTTCTTTTTTTCCATTTTTTTCTTTCTTTCCTTTCCACCTTCCTCCCTCTCTTCTTCTTTCCTTCCTTTCTCCCTCCCTTCCTTCCTTCCCTCCTGTTTTAGATCATTCAGACCATTATAAGAATGTACCTCAGAACAGAACATAGGGACAACATATATTCATTTCTTAGAGGTCTAAAAGTTGGAAAGTTCAAGAATCAACAGATTTGGTATCTGGTGAGGACTCCACTCTGCTTCAAAGATGGTGTTTCTGGCTGCACCTTCACGTGGTAGAAGGGTGAGCAAGCTCCCTTGGGTCCCTTTATAAGGGCAGTAATCCTATTCATGTCCCAGTCACCTCTCGAAGACCTCACTTTCTAATGCTATTACATTACTTTTGAAATTAAATAGCTCACCCCAGTTTCTACTAGTGCTTCACGGGTTTTCTTCCCTTTTCTTCGCAATTTTTTCTTTGTTTTTTCGGCATTCATTCTAACATAATCTCGCCTCTCCATTATATCATTAAGTTCCTAGAAGACATTCAGATATCAAATTGGGCAGCATTTACAACTCAATTGTCCTGGTTTAGAACAAATAGTACCTAAGTGACTATTTTAATAATGGCAATATTTATTCTGGTAAATAAGGGGAAAGTACCACTACACATGAATTACACTAACATTCTACAATATCCAAAATCCCAATATTGTATTTGCATCACCTGAGACAACTAAAATCCAATCAATTTTAGTGAAGTAACAAAAATGAATAGATTTACATAGGAATTATAAATTTTTATTATAATATTTAAAATATTAACAGACATTAGAACTCTTAACACAAATTGCCATCAATCATTACCAAAAAGTATGTAAAACTTATTCTTTTGTAGAGTTTGTGCTAAATGTCTAGTTCTCATAATTTATTGACTATTCAAGTATAATAAAATTAAAAATGATTACTGAACTACAAGAAGATATAAAATCCATGGCTATTATGAAATAAGGGGAAACAAAAGTCATTCATCTTTTCTGAAATTATCCTACTCAGATAATTACACTGAGGCTTTGATGTAATTAATAAATTTCCATCGTTAATGTAAGGGGGAACCATTACTAAAATAATCTAGGTATTATTGCTGGTTATATATTTGTTACATGAGCACTAGGATGGCGTTTGCAATCCTTAGATAGAGTAGCACTCAGTATATTCTGTTTCCATGCTTTGTGACCTTGTACAAGTTGCTCAACATGGCTAGTCCTAAGGTTTTTCTAGTTTATGATATAAGTAAACTCCCTCTTGTCTTTTTCATAGGAAGGCTTTGAAGATCAAAATAAACATTTGTAACAGCATTACTTTTTAAATCACAATTTTAAAAAATAAAGTCATTTTGAAAACTATTAATGACCAAGAATATAAAGTTATGCCATCATTTGCAAAGAAAAAAAATCTTGTTGCCAAAATAGCCAAAAAAAAAAATGCACGCATGTCCTCCCTGCACAGAAGGACAAGAATGTATAACTCTTACCACACCCTCTACTTCTCCAAAAGACTAATGATGAGATGTATACATAGTTCTCTACTAAATTTTTCTTTGGGAAGGGCTAGTAATATCAGTTACTGCCATAAACTTGTAGTTTTGAGAATATTTTATCCATGTTTGCTTTATTTTTCACCCTAGCTGTCTTAACTTCTGCGTGCATCAAAAATTTACCATGAAAATGTCAAGATGCCTTATATTATATATTCAAGTAAATATAACTTTAGCATTCTATTAAGAAGCAGTGAAGACTCTGAATTAATTTTTCCATATTCAGCAACCACACCAGATTAGTTGCTGCTCACTAATTTGAAAACTGCTTTTCCTAAATACACTCTCAGATTTTGGAGTTCTAAGTATTAGGTCTTGCTAGATACTTCCACAGTAGATCTGTGGTATGGTCCTGAAAGGAAAGTGTGTCCATGGTTTTCCTATGTGAAATCATAAATTTTAAAATACATTTTCCTCATACATGATTTACCAACCTAAATATTCCTATGATTAGATTCTGTATTTGTTATCAATGCTTACCTCAAACTGTTCTTGGTGGAGAGTTTTGATTCTTACAGCATCATGTTCCAGTTGTTGCAGAGGTGCCTGTATTTCTGCCAGTGCTAGGGCATACACAGCTTTCTTTTTCAAAAAATCCCTTTTCTCAAGTACTTGGGTTTCTTGAATGGAGTATAGTTTTTTCTTCCAACAAAGATTTTAAAGAATCCATTCAGTTATTAATTACCTAAACATTTACTAAGCCCCTATCAACTCACAGGCAGTTATTTTTGCTGCTCTTTGAAAATCAAATAATAGAATGCGCCATAAAAAGCAATGGGTACACATACAGTATATTTAAAGAGCACAGCTATTGTTAGAAGAAATGAGAGAAGCCGGGCGTGGTGGCGCACGCTTGTAATCCCAGTACTTTGGGAGGCAGAGACCGGAGGATCCGGGTTCGCGGACAGCCTCAGCTCTCTCTCTCTCTCTCTACTTAGCGAGGCCCTCTGCAACTTCGTGAGACCCAGTTTCAAAATAAAGTATAAAAAATAGGGCTGGGGGTGTAGTTTGGAGGTAGAACGCCTCTGGGTTCAATCCCCAGTAACGCAAAAAAAAAAAAAGAAGAAATGAGAGAAAAAATTTAATAGACAATAAAAATCAAACATTAAGTGTGGGAGGACAATAAGAGAGAACACACTGACTACACATACAGGAATATATGAAATCCTTGTCATCTAAGACCAAATAAAACCAATCAACAGAAAGTTAATAAAAAATAGCCAAAAATAGCTATGGAAAACTATGAGATTATTGGTAAATATGTATAAAAACCAGAGAAGGAATCACAAAATTGGCCTTTGCTTCAGAGAAAATTAAAGGTGAGGATAGTCTCACATAACACTGTTTTGGACTAGTTTACCTCTCAATTTTTTTCTTATAATAATAATAGTTTCATATACATATGGATTTCTGAAGGGGAAGCATTCTAGAACCATGCCATGAACCAAAAACCCAACCTGGGTTCCAAAGAATATTCAGGTGGTAGATAAAGATTAAAAATTGAACTTGATTTTGCTAGTTATCATGCCTTTGTTTCAAGATTTTCATATAGAAATATCATAGCATATGTTTTCTTTTGGGGTTAAATAAAGAAACTTAAGTGAGAGACACTAAAAGCAAAGAAAACATAATATCATCACAAAGCAAGCTAAAGTGTTAGACAGTTAGGAATAAGATCCCACTGCCCTTTTACTAGACTGGCAGAAATTCCCATTAAGCCACAAAAAAGAGATATGTGTATGGGAGGTCAGTTTCTTTATGCATGATCAGACACTGCGAGTTGTACACAGAGGGCAACAGTCATCAGCTAAGGAGAGAAAACTGCTGGCTTGCAAACCAGGCAGTGACAAGATGCCTCATTACAGGCAAATTTAAAATGCTAAGTAAAATGCAAATTAAAGGAAGAATGAAATATTGAAACCAAACAAGTATTACCTGAATCACCATTCCAGCAGCTACTTCCCCTCGAGTGAGTCTTTTCAAGAATTCTTCTCTACCCTACATATTATAAAAGTTTTAAAAATGGAGTTTGTTAGCTGATATAAAATAAACATTTTAAGGACAATTGCCAACACAAGATACATTTTACTTATGCTGCAATAAAGAGTAAAATCATCATTGTAATTTACGTGTTATAAAATTTTTAAATGTTAATGTTATTTGAGGCAAAGGAATTAAGTGAAACAATGCCAGGGAATAGACTTCAGAATTTGTGTATTATTTGGTATAGACCTGAATATAAAAAAATAATCAGGAAGCCAAATTTAGACAATCATCAATCCCCTTTTTAAAAACTATCATATTGCATTGCAGAATGAACACATTCAACTTTGAAAACAAGATTGATGCAATTCAAGTGTGAAGTTTGCAAAATGTGATCAGATTCTACATTTGGCTAGAACAATTCCTTTAAAAAATCATGCTTTTGCCAGGCGTGGTGGCACACGCTTGTAATCCCGGTACTTTGGGAGGCGGAGACCGGAGGATCTGGGTTCGCGGCCAGCCTCAGCTCGCGTATGCGTGCGCGCGCGCTCTCTCTCCCTGTCTCTCTCTCTCTCTCTCTTTCTCCCTGCTCTCTCTCTCTCTCCTTAGTGAGGCCTCCGCAACTTTGTGAGACCCGGTTTCAAAATAAAGTATAAAAAAATAGGGCCGGGGGCGTAGCACGGAGGTAGAACGCCCTTGCGTTCAATCCCCGGTACTGCAAAAAAAAAAAAAAAAAAAATCATGCTTTCAAATTAATAGGCAAAAAATTGAAGAAATTCTGTGTTACCTGGATAAACTGTCTTAAATTATTCGTAGTCTCATTTTAAATTATCACACAAACCCAGAATCAGAAGTAGTTCATAAGTTCCCCCCTTATTTGAGAGAGGACTTGGTCTCGATTTAGGCTGTTCTTTAGATTCAAAAGAGATATATAACTTGGCAAAGAGAAACCACAGAGATTTAGAGATGTCCCTAATATCCTTACTTCATTACAGAACTTACTGACATATCAAAGGGTCTCGAGAGACACTATAGAGTAACAAGCATGCAGGGCTCTCTTACCACCCTTCTAATCAATACAGCAAACCATTAAGAGTATGCTTTCCTAAGTAAAAGAATAATTCCATAGAAGGAAATATAAAAGCGATAAGTAAAGCAATAACTTTAATAGAACAATTTAACCAAGAATGTATCAATATCTAAAACCAATACAATGATATATTTTTATATTTGTGTGTGTGTGTGATACCAGGAATTGAACCGAAAGTCTACCTCTGAGCTACACACCTAACCCATTTTATTTTATTTTATTTTAGTTTTGAAACAGGGTATCACTAGGTTGCTGAGAGTTTTGATAAGTTGCTGAGGCTGGTCTTGAATCTGTGATCCTCCTGTCTCAGCCTCCCAAGTACTGGGATCACAGGCATGTGCCATCATACCTGGACATATTTTGATAATTTAAAATAAATTATCAGCCCCTTCTGACATAAAAATATATACAATTTTATCAATTCATTAAATACTTAATACAAAGGGAACCAAGTTAAACATTTTGAACAAGGCCCCATCTTGACTGAGCCACACCAGAACCGCGGCTCCTGGAATCCTCCAGCAAAGAAACAGCTGATTCTTGTGAAAACAGCCATTATAGTCCACCATCGAAAGCTGTTGACATCAGACCATGATGAAGCGTAAGTCGAAACAGATCCACACCTACAGTGGTGACGACTGCAAAGGGTGGGACGTGAGCCTCAGCCCCTGCAAAGAAAGTGACACAGAGAGACATAGATGAGGTGGCCAGGCACAGGAGCACCCCAACGCCAAGAGAACGAGTGGGTGAAACATAGCCAACCTGGAGTAGCCTAGCACCTGCACAGAACACCAGAGCACTGAGGACATGGACGGACATGGCATGGCCCCCTGGAGCTGCCCAACAACGAAAACACCGGTGAGTGAGATAAAGGGAGGCAGCGTGTCACCGGCACTCCGAAACTTGGAAATCGGCCAGTGGGAAGACTGCTTCTTAACAAGAAAAGTGGGGCAGACAAAACTCAACAAAACAAAGAGAGCCGAAGAGCAGCGGAGTGCGAGGCAGCAGACAGAAGTCCATGCATTTCACCTGGTAAGTGGAGAGCGGAGGCGAAGGCACCATCTATGCGGGGCCATGCCTACACTGTGACTCCCTGAGACCAACAGCAAAGATACAGCAGATCCTTGTGAAAACAGCAACTATAGACCACCATTGAAACTGATCAACTTCGGAACATGATGAAGCCCAAGTCAATTCAGACCCGCACCTACAACGACGATGGTTTCAAGGGGTGGGCCGTGAGCCTCTGCTCCCACAAAGAGTGCAATGAGGAGAGACAAAGAAGAGGTGGCCATAAACAGGAGCAGCCCAACCCTGAGAACACGAGCCGGCAAGCCATGCCCCACCATGAACAGCCCAACACTGTCCTGGAACACCCCAGAACTGAGGACATAAGTAGATGAGACATGGCCCCCTTCCCAGCAGTCCAGCACTGAGAACACAGGCAGGTCAGCCCCCGGCCCCACCCCCAGAGACCCTCCTGCACTGGGGACACAGGGAGGGCAAACCCTTGGCCCTGCCCCTGGAGACCCCCAGTGCTGGGGATGCGGGGCAGGCAAGCCCTTGGCCCTGCCCCCGGATAACCCCTGCCCCCAGTACTGGAGACATGGGGTGGGTAAGCCCTTGGCCTCGCCCCCAGAGACCCCCGGCACTGGGGACTCAGGGCAGGTGAGTCCTGGGTCCCAGCCCTGGAGACCCCCCCCCCCACTGGCACTGGGGACGCAAGGTGGGTGAGCCCTTGGCCCTGTCCCTAGAGAACCCCTCAACCCAGCGCTGGGGACATGGGGCAGGCGAGCCCCTGGCCCCACCCCCAGAGAACCCCTTCCCCCGGCATTGGGGATGCGGGGGGGCGAGCCCCCAGCCCCACCCTGACGTACTCCAGTCTGAGGTTACAGGAGGATGAGCCACGACCCCGCACTGGAGGGACTCCAGACAAAAAGAAAACCTCAGATAAGTGAAGAAGGTGAACTAACTGGGGAAGATGGGAGGAGAGGAGAGGGAAACAAACTGGTGCACAGGATGGACATACACAAAGATATCAAAGTCAACTACTATGCTGAAAACAGGAAGGAGGGAGGGGGGAAGCGAAAGGGGTGGGAATTGGGGAGGGCTAATTGACCGATGAGTGCATGTATACGTCAACCACCCTGAAGTCCTTCAAGATGTATGATTGCAATGCACTAAAATAATTAAAAAAAAAAGTTTTGATAGACTGGAGAAAATATATTCCAAAATACGGTTTCAGTTTTTTTTGTGTGTGTATGTGTGTGTATGTGTGTGTGTGTGTGTGTGTGTGGCACTGGGGATTGAACCCAGGGACATTCTACCTCCGAGATACACCCCCCAGCCCTATTTTTTATTTTTATTTTGAAACAGGGTCTTGCTAGGTTGATGAGAGTCTCACTATTTGCTGAGGCTGTCCTCAAACCTGGGATCCTCCTGTTTCAGCCTCCCAAGTACTGGGATTACAAGCATGGGCCACCACACCCTGCCAGTTTCACATTTAATCTTGTTGGAAAGTAATTACAAAATGTGTGTGTGCATATGAGTGTGTGTGTTGCAGGAATGAACTGGTGAACGGTAATGAAGCTGAAGATATGAACAACTATCAGATTATGCAAGATCTTTCTTCATTAAGGATATTAGTGAACCTCCTAATCTAATACTAACCCTAATACTAATATAATACTAATCCAAATAATCTATATATAATAATCTAATACTAATCTAACAATAATTAATAATATAATAATTAATAATGATTAATAATGACATAATATATTACAATAATAATCTATTACTAATATAACAATCTATTAATAATCCTAATACTAAGCAAAGTATACATTCTAGCAAGATCACTCTGGCTGCCACATGGATGGACTGGTTTTGTGTTTCCTAAAATTTCTTCATTCTTTGAAGCCTTTATTTAAAATTGTCAACTTGTGAGAGAGTAACCTATTGTTTAAATGAACTTGTGAAAGAGTAACCTATTGTTTAAATGAATTTAAGTCACACCAATAAAAATAAATGAATGAATTTATGTCTCTTGACAGAAAAATTAAAATTGCACAAAAAGAACTTGTGGATATAAGGCTAAAAATACTATAGATGGTATCTGAGAAATTAAAATAAAAATCGACAAGGAATCTGAAGCTACAAGAGTAAAATAATTGTACTTCTTTTGAATGCCAAGTGAGATCAGCCAGTCACAGAAAACAGCACATTTGAAATCTGTATATCTATACAAAATCAACTCAACCTGTTACCAATGGATGAATCTTTCTCCCTAAGAAACCCATGCGGAGCTTCTTTCTAGCATCTCAGCTTCCCTAATATCTCTGCTAAGCCCCAAACTTCTGGGACCCAGAAAGCAAGTCCACATGACTGGTCAGCAGGAGCGAAAGCATCTACCACCCTGGCTGAACTGCCAATTTCACACTCGCAACCAGATCCAAGGCCATGAAAGTTTCCAGCCAGATGAGCAGAGTCTTCCCAGGATACTATCCTTACCAAAACCATGATCAATACACCTAGACTCTGGCAAAATGTTCTGAAGCTAGATAGTTCCTAGGAGAACTACTGAGTTATTAATACCCCCACAACACCCTAGAGTCCACTAAAGTCTGGTATCAGGTGAGCTCTGAGGGTCAAAGGCCTTAGGCCACAGGGTGTAATGTGGAAGTGAGGTGACTTTCTTCCCTTCCTGTCATCATGGTGGTGTCTCTGCAAAGCTGACTCTGGGCTGCAGTTTAGTGCCCAGGATGCTTATGAAGGCACACACTTCAAACCAACTCCTGTGTTGGGAGAAGGGTGAAGCAGCATCGGGCAGAGAGACAGGCTGAGTTGTGATACAGGCCTGTGACAACCTCAGTCAATCCTACAGGGATCCAGGGAGCAAGATTGCCTTCAGATTTGCTACAAACTGGACCTGGGTGGCGAGGCTATGCTACTGTACACCCACCAGACATGGGCTGCCAGGAAGGGGAATGGCCTCGAGCAGGGTGACTTAACTGACCCCTGATGGGGAATCCGGGCAGTCATGTCCACCAAATAGTACAAACCCCAGGGTGCCCTCAATGATTAAACTCTATTGATACTACTAAAGGCGATGGCTAAAATATGTTACACACCTACTGTATACAATTATCTTGTTTTAACTTCACTATTTAATCTACAAAATAGCTATTATTATCCCGCTTTGCACAGAGGAAAATGGAAGCAGTTTACTTAGATTCCCCAAACACACAAAGTTGGAGCATTCTTTCTCTAGGGAGGTGGCCTGTGGCTCAACCAGGATGCTAAGTCCCACAACCTGACCCAGAGCTCAGGGACTTTATCTTATTTAGCATCTTGGTAGCACCCGAGGACCCTAGATTCTTAGGACCCTCAGAGTGATGGACATATTTAGTGCAGAGCCTTTTGACTCTCTGGTAGCCCTCTCCTTGCAGGGCTACCCTCACCATGATGCCTTCCAGGCAACTAAGATGTCGCTTTGATGTAGCTCAGCTGTCTATGTTAGAGATTGAGGACTGGATCCAAGAATTTGAGTAAAAAAGGTATCAGTCTGGTAGTGATGCCAGAGTTGGCTCTGAAATAGAATCTGCTGGAAAACTTATAGGCTCTGGAGAGATGCTGCCTTAATTATGCAATATGAATTATGTAGCTGCCAAGAACAGAACCAGGATTAAATGAGTACAAATTATCAGGAGTTTGAATTAACATGAAAACTAAAGTATGTTGCTTAATAAAATCCTGATTGCACCATCATTGGAAAGGCTCAGAAAGCAGGAGCTAGAGAATGATAGAGCTACAGTAGTTGTAAAAAGAGTTCCTGATTTAATATTATAGGAACCGCTTTTGAGAAGTGGCTGTATTCTAGACATTTTACTGGAGTATTTTGCACATACAGGCAGCCCTTGCTTTGTAGGACTCCATATGAATGGACACCTGTGCACACTGGGACTATACAAGGTGAGAAAGGTTCAGTTGGGCACACAGTTAACTTGGTGCTATGCAAAAGAAGGTCTGTGTGTGTGTGTGTGTGTGTGTGTGTGTGTGTGTGTGTGTGTATTAATTAATCAACAGATCCATTTAGTGAAAGAGCTACTGTGTTAGATTTCTATCACCACAACAAATATATGAAATAATAAACTTAAAAAGAGAAAAAGTTTGTTTGGGCTCATGATTTCAGAGGTTTCCATTGATAATCAGTTGGCCCCTCTTTTAGGCCTGTGGCAAGGCAGCACGTTTCGGAGGGAGCACATGATGAAACACAGCACTCACCTCCTGACAGGAAAGCCAAAGAGAAAGAGACCAGAATCCCACAGTTCCCTCCAAGGACATGCCCGCAGGAACTCACAGATCTCCTACTAGACCCCCTCCTTAGTTCCCACCGTCTCTAAACAGCAGCATGCTGGCTGGGGACCAAGCCTTCAGCACACGAGCTTTCAGGGACGTTCCGGATCCAAACGGTGGCAGCTCCTCTTACCTATTCTCACAGATGAAATGACTGAGGTCATGGAATCTGTCACGTGAGTATCAGTGCCAAGAACCGTCGCACGTGTGCGATCCACCACACTCTACCTTACGCTCCCTCCTCTCGTCCCAGAGCTGCTGGTCCTGTACTGTGTCACATAACACTTGCTGGATGGATGATTTATTAAATAAATGGGATTATGATTAACAAACAAACTGCTTTGGTCTCCAGGCTGAGTAATTAAACTGTAAACGTTTCAAGTTTTTCAAACTTAAAATGTTTTGTGTGATCTTATAATAGGAGAACTTTGGGCTCCCTAAAATATTGTCCCACAGATTTTCACTTTTATTTCCTATTTTATATTTTTGTGGTACTAGGGGTTGAATTGAGGGGAATTCTACGTGTGAGCTACACTTCATCCCAATTTTATTTTTTGTTTTGAAATAGGGTCTTACTAAGCTGTGGAGGGCCTCTCTAAGTTGCTGAGGCTGGCCATAAGCCTGCAATCCTCCTGTCTCGGCTTCCCAAGTACTGGGGTTACAGGTGTGCAACACCATGCCCGACTAGATTTTAATTTTTAAATAGCATCTTGAGGATGGATGGTAAAACAAGGCCTACAAGATGTTCTTCCTGAGATGAGGGGAAGTGGGAGATATGGTAAGAAAGGGAGGGAGGTTGATCTTGACTTAGGGTTGCAGCAACATATATTCATAGATCGGGCACCTGAACTGAAACTGAAGGCAGACTACCCCCTTCTCCAGGAATGTGGCCTGTGGCCCAACTTGTACCAGGCCTTTGAGCTTTTTATACTGCAAATTCATTGCAAAGTGAATGAAAGCCCAGAAAAATTTTCATGTCGCAACTGTTCCAATAAATGCTTCAACTAAGAATCAGGAGTGGTTGTTAAGTCCACTGGGTGAGTATTTGTTGGAAAAAAGAGTGAGTGACTCTTAAAATATCACTCAATTGATTACTTATTATTTATGACAGGGAACTGGATAACCAAAGTGTTTAATCTGAATGGAATCATGTACAAGCAAAAAAAAAAAATCCATATTAAGAAAAAGTCTGCCAAGCAACTCACCTAGACTCTCAAAAATGTCAATATAATGAAAGGACAACTTTTAAAAAAGAGGCAGAAGACCCTAGAGTCAAGAAGACTAAAAGGTCGTGACACAAATGCAATGCGTGGTGCTCAAGTACATATTACCAACCAAGCAGATGAGAGAAATTTGCACGTGGACTAGATATTTGTGCGTGTTAACTTAGGTACTGTCCCTTAGCTCCAAGTCCACTTTAAAGCTGATTTGAAATGTGGATCTGGGTGCTGTGGACAAGGTTCTTTCTCCAGCTGGAGTGAAGTCAGGATTTTTCATCAGAGTGCAGTGGAGGGACATACACGGCTGCACGAGCAGCTCCCCAGCCTTGTTCCAGTGGGCTTGTGATTCTCCTTGCTCCTGCAGCAGTGCTGGGAGCAGGTGCACGAGGAGCCAGCAGCCCTCGCCCTCCAGTGAAGTTCTCTGCCCAGACACTCCACATAACTCCCACCAGGTTTGCCCAGCAACTGGCAGGCGGCTGCAGTGGGACCTTCCACCCAGACGCAGCCACACCCTCAGCAGCAAGCTGTCACTTTGCTTGGGCCTCCTCCATACTCATTCCTTCTTTGGGTAATTTTTCCCAAACCTCCAGGCAGGGCTGCTGCATGCATATTCTATTACTGAAGTCTTTTGAGCAGGGGTCAGCAAACATTTTGGTAAAGGGTGAGGTAGTAAATATTTCAAGCTTTGCAGACCGTAAGGTCTCTGCCACAACTATTCAATTGTGGCTCTGAATAAAAGGAATAAAAGAAATCCAAAAAATCACTTTGAAGAGCTTGAAAGAAGCCTGAAGAAAAGGCGACAGCAGCTGGGATGCTGGAATGAGCCCAGGCTGCCGCAGTCACCCTTTGACCTGCCTGCTGCCTGCTCTTAGCAGCCAGAAACCAGAAGATGGCAGCAGAGAGCCATTCTACTGCAAGAGACTCAGGGCAGGCCAGAAGAGAGCTGAGGAGCGGCCTGGGTCAGCGCTGTTTGTGGGGAAGCCGTGTTCAAAGAGAAAAGGGGGCAAGCACTAACCACAAACAGAGCTCAGCTCAGAATCAAGGAGATGGCATCAGTGCCGGGGGGTGGGGTGGGGTGGAATACGAAAAATGGCGGAGGACTCGTGTAAAGTTTGAGATCAAGAACGAAAACCTTTAAAATCGTAAAGTAAAATTTCAGATTCCTGGGAATAACTGGGCAGGACTGAATCCTGGGCTAGGTGGCTCTGTCTCTGATTGTGAGTACTCAGGACACGTTGGTGGCCAAGACCCTAACAGGTCTAAAGATACTATCATTTGCTATTTTTTCTTTCTTTTTTTTTTTTTTGCAGTACTGGGGATTGAACCCAGGGGCATTCTACCTCCGAGCTACACCCCCAACCCTATTTTTTATTTTTTATTTGGACACGGGGTCTCACTAAGTTTCAGAGGCCTCACTAAGTAGCTGAGGCTGGCCGCGAACCCAGATCCTCCGGTCTCAGCCTCCCAAGTACTGGGATTACAAGCGTGCGTCACCACGCCCGGCTATTTTTTTCTTTTTTTTTCTATGAAGGTACATGTGGGATTTTTTGGTAGAAACTTTTTTTTCTTTTTGAAGAACCAGGGATTGAACCCAGGGGCATTCTACCTCTGAGCTACACCCCCAATCCTGTTTTTTATTCTTTAGTTTGAAACAGGGTCTCACTATGTTGCAGAGGGCCTCACTAAGTAGCTGAGGCTGGCCACGAACCTGTGATTCTCCTGTCTCAGCCTCCCAAATACTGGGATTACAAGCGTGCGCCACCACACCTGGCTAGAAACATTTTTAAATTACAAAATTTAAATTAATTAAAGTAGTCTGAATCCCAAAACCCATAGATATACATTGTGACTTTTTAGTGTAATTTTTTTTTATGTCTTGAATTTGAAGTTATCTTTTGTATACTCAGTCTCAGATTTTTCTCAGTCATTTAATAAAAGAAAAACAGTAGAAGTCCCATTAATTCTGAGAAATTTCACATTCAATGAATGTGGAATATTCATTGAATGTCCTTATCCTCATATATTTAATCTCTATTCTATTGTTAATAAATTTGTATATTTGTATATTTGAATTTCTCCGTTGTTTAACTACATATTCATGTTTTCTGTAAACATGTATTGAGTACAAGTTTACTTTGTTCTCAGTATGTTTAAGCACTGGGAATGTGGCAGTGAGGATAAAATAGACAATGTTGTTGCCCTCCTGACTGTATTTTCTGGTGGTTATTGTGTAACTAATTATAAACATTAAACATGCATCTTTGTTGACTTTGTTCATCTATATTACCTGGATTTTTTATAATTATTATTATTGTTGCACTGGGGATTGAACCCACGAGTGTTCTGCCTCTGAGCTATACCCCCAGCTCTATGTTATTTTTAATTTTGAAACAGGGACTTGCTAAGTTACCAAGGGTCTTGCTAAATTGCTGAGGCTGGCTGCGAATCTGTGATCCTCCTGTCTCAGCCTCCCAAGTACTGGGATTGCAGTAGTGTGCCACTATGCCTAGCTTCTGGATATTTTCTTAAAATCTTATTTTTCAAATAATGTTAAGTTTAAGCCGGGCGTGGTGGAGCACGCTTGTAATCCCAGTACTTTGGAAGGCGGAGACCGGATGATCCGGGTTCGCGGCCAGCCTCAGCTCTCTCTCTCTCTCTCTCTTTCTCTCTCTCTCTCTCTCTACCTAGTGAGGCCCTCTGCAACTTCGTGAGACCCAGTTTCAAAATAAAGTATAAAAAATAGGGCCAGGGGTGTAGTGCGGAGGTAGAATGACCCTGGGTTCAATCCCCGATACCGCAAAAAAAAAATAATAATGTTAAGTTTACAGATTATGAGTATATTTAAAGTGTTATATATATCCAAAATTTCTTTTGAGAATGTCACCTGTCAGGCTGCAAGTTAAATGCTTTGCATATAACATTACTTATTCATTATGCAGAGGTAAAAGATAGATATTTCTATATTCACTTAAGAAATGAAAAACCTAGACTAATAAAAATTACCTATGTTTTCAATATTCTCAGCACAAATAATTAGCAGAATCAGGATTCAAATTAAGCAACATTTGAATCTATAGTCCAGGTTTTTTCATTTGAACCACATTTGCCTTGAAAAAGGCAGGAGAAAAATAGAAATAAAGTCCAGTGACTTAAATGAAAAAATTAAAGAGTCAATTTTCCACCCATTTTCTGGCAAGCACAGTTGTAACCCAGTAGGATGGGGATGGAAATTACGTTCCCATATGATGTTGATAGGAAGTCAAATGAAGCTTTACTATGTCCTCAAATGTTGTACACTATCAAGATCCATGTATGACCAGTGCCTTATTTCTATCTTAATTTTTAGATCTATTTAACCCTCAAATATGTGTCAGGAGTCAGGAGTGGTAGCACACGCCTGGAATCCCAGTACTTGGGAGGCTGAGACAGGAGGATCAGAGGTTCGAGACCAGCCTCAGCAACTTAGCAAGACCCTCAGCAGCCGAGAGAGACTCTGTTTCAAAACAAAACAAAACAAAGAGGCCTGGGATGTAGCTCAGAGGTAGAATGCCCGAGTTCAACCCCCAGTACCGGAAAGAAAAAAAAAAGTTAGCTTTCCTGATACCTGATTGAGGGGTGCCCCAGCAATCTGAAGGACTTCAACCCTGCTTCACACTATGTCTGCTTCACTGGCACCCTACCACCCATTTCTCCAGCAACTGTTTCTCACCAATGTGACAAATGTTTCCAGCACCACAGGCAGTGGCTTCCGTGTTGCTCAATTTTGGCAAAATGCTCTGCTTCCAAATGGGGTAGAAAAGAATCTTAGTAAATTAAAATCCAGTGAAACAAAAGCAAAAAATACAAGAACAAAGTTGAAAAAATGGACATTGGGAAAAAGAAGAGAGATTACATCTCATAAACAAGAAAGGTTAGTGAGCACCTAATTATTAAAAAAGAAGAAATAAAATTTTATCAAGAAAAATTAACTTAGTGCTAAAATCTAAGGAAAATTAGTTGTATAGCCATTTTGACCATCTTGACACTATGATGAGTTTTTTTTTTCCTTTTTTTATTCTTTCAGTGCTGGGGATTGAACTCAGGGGTGCTCTCTTTACCACTGAGCTATACCCACAAACCTTTCTATTTTTTATATTTTGTGGGACAGGATTTTGCTAAACTGGTATGGCTTGAGGCCTTAACTTGTGATCCTTCTGCCTCAGCCTTCAGATTAGCTAGGATTAAGCCAGGCGTGGTGGTGCACACCTGTAATCCCAGTACCTGGAAGGCTGAAACAGGAGGAGTGCAGGTTCCAGGCCAACCTTAGCAACTTAGTGAGACCCTATTTCTAAATAAAATAATTAAAAGGGCTGAGGGTTAGCTCAGAAGTAGAAGACCCCTGGGTTTCATCCCCAGTTTAAAAAAAAAAGAGTAGCTAGGATTACAGGTGTATGCTGCTGCATCCCGCTAGCTGTCTTATTAGTTTGAAAAAATAAGCAGCAATGGCCAATTTGGGCCATTACTTTTACATCCTTCAAAAAAGGCCAAGAATGTAATATCAATCCATAACTCAATAAGGGCTATTGTACATGGGACAAAAATTATGTGTTCTAGATTTGACCAGCTAAAAGGCATAAATCATTCAGTATAAAAATTTGAATTATTAGAAGATCCATTTTATAACCATTTAAAAATATGATCAAGCTTATATAGAATTGTTATGGAAGCTGCCTACTGCAAAAATCAAGTTTCTTATAGCTGTCTTCTGTTGACTGAACTAGAAATGTTCTAACTAGGTCTCTACATACAGAAGGTATGCCTTCTCTGAAAGTTTTTTAAAGGTCCTGACTTTAATTCAAATGAAGGGCCTATGAACCTGTCTCGGAGGAGAGCAAATATGCTAGGAGGTACATTTCAAGAACCCTGGTGGATGCCTGGGACTGTGGATAGGACTGAACTCTATGTATACTATTTTCTCCTATATCTAATATACATATCATAAAGTTTAATTTATAAATTAGGCACAGTAAGACATCATCAATAATAATTGATGATAAAATAGAAGAATTATAACTATATACTGTAATCAAATCGCTGGCATCACAAGTCTTGTGTTGGAGGCCATTCTTAAGCTGAATAAGGGTTACATGAACACAAACACTGCAAAACCAACAGTGTATCTGACAAGCCGGGTGTCTACAAAGTGGCTAACAGGCAGGTAGTGCATACAGTGCGGACGCACTGGACGAAGGCATGGTTTACATGTAGGGTGGGACAGACAGAGCAGGACGGCAAGAGATCACAACATGCCAGTCAGAAGAGTACACAATTTAAATATTATGTTTATTTCTAGAATTTTTCATTTAATACTTTTGGACCTCAGCTGTCCATTGGTAATTAAAATCATAGAAAGCAAAACCACAAATAAATGGGAACTACTGTAGCCTTTGAAGGGATGATCAAGATTTATCACTAAAGAGCAGTTTGGAGTTGCTTAAAATATTTTAAAAAGTATTCAAGGGAAGTCATAGACCTCTAAAGTATAAAGTCAAGGACAAGATAACTGTGGACTAGAACATTCTAAGAATGTAGTACATTGTCTCATTCTAGCATTAAAATGACCTCCTAATATGGTTATTTTGAAATTTTGAGTTTGATCAAGTATTTATTGGCCAGAGTATATATCTGGCATATTTTTTTTTGTACTAGGGATTGAACCCAGGGGCATTCTACCTCTTAGCTACACTCCCAGCCCTTTATTTATTTATTTTTGAAGCATATTCTCTCTAAGTTGCTGAGGGTGGCCTCGAACCTGCAATCCTCCTGTCTCAGTCTCCCAAGTACTGGGATTACAGGTGTGCACCACCACGCCCAGCTGCTCTGGTGTCTTACTGACTACACCAAGTCCAGCATTAGATGTCCCAGTACCCAAATTCTACACAGTCACCTAAAAGCTATGTTACTTTGGGCAAATCACCTCACCCCCAAAAAGAAATATATTAGTAACAACTGTACAGTATTGTGAGCATTAAAATTACTTATATAATAAATTAACATGTATGAAGAGTCCACCATAAAACAGGCTTGCAGAAGCCGTCTTCCTTTCTACTCTGTTCCTTGCTTTCTACTAAGTTGCCATTTGGTTCTAGCACCATGATTAACCTGGACTCAGAGTCACCTGATGTCCCCACTCTTCTACCAGAACTGCGTGTCATTCCAGAAAAGCCCTTCCAAGACCTTGAAGCTTGCTCAGAGCCTTCAATGGGGGTGTTGAGAAGTACTCAATACCTGATGAAAACTTAACAAAATTTTCTTGTTGCAACGTCACATCTTTGAGATAATTCTAGATATTTTTCTTTTCTTTCCATCAACACTATAATGGAATACATTGACTTATTTCCTGTCTCATTTGGTTAT
The DNA here is from genome assembly GCA_004027185.1 of Glis glis. NCBI lineage: Eukaryota > Metazoa > Chordata > Mammalia > Rodentia > Gliridae > Glis > Glis glis. The sequence continues at coordinate 89,161 of PVJS01000409.1, forward strand.
TCTTATCCTAGGGCTTGGTCAAATATCTCTTTCCTGAATAGGACAATTATTGAGACTGAAGGTTGGAAAAATTGGGACAAATCATCCATTACTACTGGAAATTTCCAGAAATTGCTATATATCCTTAATTGCTCAGGATTGCTTCTGTTAACTGTGTAAAAAATATCTGCCATATTACTGATGCATTAACTAGAGAGAATGTAATTCAGGAATTTATGTCTAGGGTTTCAAAAGGTTATTTTTCTGAGCTATACCAGAGACGAAATGCTGTGATTAATTTCTGGATGACATGGACTGAGAACTAGTTTCAGGCCAGGACCAACAAATATAGAAAGGTGCCTGCTAGAGAAACAAGACACAAAGACTAGGGGCATTATATAGAGTTTCATTAATCAGCCCCCCCAAAAGAAAATAGGATCATTACAGAGGCAGAAACTACAGACTAGAATTACTATAAACCTGAATTGCCGAAGGATAACCTAGGATTTTATTTTTAATTCAGTACCACTCTGGCCCAGATATGCATGTATAAATTACAGAAATTTAATGCCTTATATCTTCAGGCTCAAAGATGAGCAGGGGGGTTTAGCAACTTGGAAAGATTCCTCAGAGGAGTAATTTATTTCTGTTGCTTCTTTCCAGTAATCTCTCAGCTCCCATTGGACTGGGAAAGGGCCTAATGAACATTTTCTTTGATTGGCCATAAATAAAGACAGGAAAGGGGAGTATTCTATTTGGAGTTGGCAAATCATGTGCTACAGTTTGTATTTGGAATGTCCCTCAAAGGCTGATGTGTTAGAGGGTTGGCCGTCAACTTGGCACAATAGAAAGGTGGTAGAGATCTTAAGAAGTGAGGCCTAGAAGTAGGTCACTGGTGATGGTGACCAAGGCTGTGCCCTCAAGGGGGATTTGTGGGACACTTGTCTCTTCCTCTTGGTCTTTCACTTCCCAGCCACCATGAGGTAAATAGGCTTTCTCTGCCATGCACTCTTGTTTTGAGGTACTGTGTTGTTACAGGCTCCAAGTCATGTGACTAATTTGTCATGCATTGCAATCTCTGAGACCATGAGTCAAAATAGAACTTCCCCCTTTTTAAGTTGATTATCTCAAGTAATTTGTTACATCAGTGGAAAGCCGACCAACACAGCAGGTACAGTAGAGTCATACTAAACCTGTGCTTCATCTATCAATACTATTTTATGGAGTGAAAAAATCAAAAAACTAAATAATGCAATGCAACATCCCTATCAGTAAGTGAGTATCTCATATAATGAAGCAGTATGTCTGAAGAATTAAGTATAGTTTGTGACAAAAAATGGAAAAAATATGTCAATGATACCAAAGGTTTCCTGTCAATTGATGAAAGGAAAAATACATTGTTAAGTAGCCAAGCAGATGGATAATGAAGTCTTTAATGATGCTCTCAATGGAAAAAATTAACTGATGGACAAGAGAAACATACACCAGTGAAAATTTAAATTATTAACAACATCTATATTACTACTGCATCTGCTAAACCACACATATAATCATATGCCTTATGTTTTTAAATACAATAATCATACATTTAATTTCTACAATGTATAATGTTTACCTTACTAACTTTGGGACATGCATGACATGATGTATCCACCAAATACCCATTGGGAGAGACACAAGTACATTACACCAACTAAATAGCTGGATTTAATATGAGAACAACATCCCAGTTTCTTGAATGAGCAAAAGACGAACACAAATGTTGATTAGCTATATTAAGCTGAGATAGGAGGATTGCAAGTTTGAGCCCAGTCTCAGAGAATAGAATAGAGAAACATTTACTGGCAGATAACCCACTTGTCCTAAATTTTTATATTCCTAGGGAAAGGCTTCAGCGAAGATAATGCCAGCAACAGGTCTATGACATAAAATACAGATTGAATATTTACTAGGTAATTTTATGCTCATAAGTCTTTAATAAGGAAATGCCAAAGATGGGGTAAGTCTGGCTCTGTGATGTGTGATGGATAGAAGCAGCCTGTTAAAGTGGTCCCTTAGGTGCAGTAAAATGGGGGTGACTTTGCAACAAATGTCAGGGAGTAACTATCCATCATTCTGCTCAATCAAGAATAGATTTGAAGCATGAGGGAAGTTTTTTGTTGTAATAGTGGTGGGTTTTTTGTTTTGTTTTGTTTATAGCATTGTGATCTACAAATTACCTGGTGCTCTGGACTTCAATAACTCATAAGTCCAAAGTAGGTATTCCATTCCACACACGCCACCAGTAAAGAAGCCAGAGACCTGTTGTGAGTCCAGCAGCTGCAGATCAGCAACAACAAAAACAAGCAGCAGCTCACTCGATGCTCAGGAGAGACCCAAATATCAGGGCGATAGCGGCTGCAGCGGCGCCATCTTGGTAGGACTAAGCCAGTGACTGCCGGCATTGTAGCTTCCACACACCACCAAGAAAGATGCCAGTGACCTGTTGTAAATCCAGCAACCGTGGATCAGCTGTAATGAGGGCAAGCAGCAACTCAGTCCACACTCAGCAGGGACCTGAACGGCAGCAGCGACAGCGGCTGAGACCGTGCCATCTTGGCAGGACCACGCTGGCAGTTACCGGCATTGCAGCTTCCACACGCCACCAACAAAGAAACCAGCAACCTTTTGTAAATCCAGAAGCTGCAGATCAACAGTGACGACAGCGAGCAGCAATTTGCTCCACGCTGGGCAAAGACCCGAGTGCCCGGAGGCCTGACCAGAACCTGCGGTAGCGGCAGAGCCCACCCCCTCCCCCAGACATTAAGAGCAGCACTCAAGGAGAGCATAAGTTAATGCACCATCCCAGGGGGAGACCACCCAGCGCAGGCACAGGGACTCATGTGGCAAGCAATAGACTCACAGGGTCTGAGACATTGCACTCCGTGGAGGTGGGAGTGGGGTCTGCTGTGGGACACAGTAGATGTGCAGATAAGCAATCAGCCCCCGGTGACATTCAGGCGGGGCATACCTACAGCTTGCAGGTTGTAGCGCCCTTGCAGAGTTCCTGGGGATAGCCACAGGACATACAGTTGTGGTACCTGGGGAAAAATTAGACCAACCCAGCCCTCTCTATGGGAAATGTGGAGATCCGTGTTTGCACAGTCAGGTCAAAGCGACATCCACCACTTCTGTAGGCAAAGAGAGACACACGCCCAGGGTCCCCCGCTGGCAAAACACATCATATGTGTAGACAGAGAAAGACATAGAGACAGCCCAAGTGGAGAATGCAGAGACCCATGCTTGTAGCGAGAGGGGCACTAGTGGCACTGGGCGCCTGCACATGCAGTGAGAGGCACCAGGCAAGGGTCCCAATCACTGAAGGAGACCCAGAATTGGGCCTGCAAATGGGCATTATACCGAGTAAGTGAGAATAACCACTTAGTAAAGGATATTCACCTTTAAGGCTCACCTAGTAGCATCTACCTCCAGAATAAGATACTAAAAAGGAAGAGGATTACACATAGGAAACCTACAGAGTGAGAGAAAGCTACCAAAAGCACACAGATATAAACTTAAGATTCCTAAAATCATAAGAAGGAAGAATAGCAAAGAAACAATGAGCTCCCACAACTGCACAACAGAACCCACCAACACAGAAATGCAAAGATTGCCAGAAGGACAATTCAGAACTTTAATAGAAGAATTTACAGGATTTCTGAAAAGAATTCAGAGAGAGTCTGAAAGTAATTATTAGAAAAATTTCCAAACATACAAAAAGAGGTTGACACACAGGTACTGGAAACATATAGAACCCCTAATAGACAAGATCAGAGAAGAGGCTCACCACGCCACATGATAATCAAATTGACTAATGTAGAGGCCAAGGAGAGAATCTTAAAGGCAATGAGAGTAAAAGACCAAATAACATTCAGAGGCAAACCAATAAGAATCACTTCTGACTTTCCAAACCAAGTCATGAAATCCAGGAGGGCCTGGAGTGACATATTCCAAACTCTGAAAGAATACAACTTCCAGCCAAGATTTATCTACCCAGAAAAGATATCTATCAAATTTGACAGGGAAATAAAAACCTTTCAACACCCCTCTCACACCACTAGATCAATCTTCAAGACAAAAGGTGAGTAAAGATGCCTCAAACCTAAGGAACAACATAAACCAAATGGACCTAGTAGACACATACAGAATATTCCACCCAACTACAGCTGAATTCACATTTTTTTCAGCAGCTCATGGAACCTTCTCTAAAATAGACCATATTGAGAGCCAGGCATGGCGGTACACGCTTGTAATCCCAGTACTTGGGAGGTTGAGACTGGAGGATCACAGGTTCACGGCTAGCCTCAGCTACTTAGTGAGGCCCTCCGCAACTTAGTAAGACCCTGTTTCAAAATAAAGAATAAAAAATAGGGCTGGGGGTGTAGCTTGGAGGTAGAATGCCCCTGGGTTCAATCCCCAATACCGCCAAAAAAAATAAATAAATAAATAAAATAAAATAGACCATATCCTAAATAAATAAATAAAATAAATTAATTAATTAAATTAAATAAATAAAAATAAAATAAAATAAAATAGACCATATCCTAGATTGAGTACTAGCTAGATTGAGTACTAGCTAGATTGAGTACTAGCTAGTTCAAAAAAATGTGACATAATCCCTTGTTCCTTTTCAGACCATAATGGAATGAAATTAGAAACCAACTATAAGAAGATGCAGAGAAACTTCATAAACATGTAGAGAATGAACACCACACTACTGAATGAGGAATGGATCACAGAAGAAATAAGGGGAGAAATTATGAAATTCCTAAAGCCAAACAAAAACAGAGACAGAACATATCAAAATCTCTGGGACACTCTGAAGGCAGTATTAAGAGGAAAATTCATAGCACTGAGTGCTCACATAAGAAGAACAGAAAATCACCAAATAAATAACCTAATGACACACCTCAAAGCCCTTGAAAAACAGGAACAGTCTAACCTCAAAGCCAGTAGAAGACAGGAAATTATTAAAATTAGAGCAGAAATCAATGAAGTAGAGAAAAAACACAAAAAATCAACAAAACAAAAACTGGTTCCTTGAAAAAATAAACAAGATAGATAAACCACTAGCAAACCTAACCTAAAGAAAGAGAGAAGCAAACCAAATGACTAAAATAAGAAATGAAAAAGGTGATATTACCACCAACAGCACAGAAATTCAGAGGATTATCAGGAACTACTTTGGAAAACTATACTCTAACAAAATGGAAAACCTAGAAGAAATTGACAAATTTCTAGACACGTACTACCTTCCTAAGTTGAATCAAGAAGATATAGAAAACTTAAATTGACCAGTAGAAATCAAAGAGATTGAAGTAGCAATAAAGAGCCTACCATCAAAGAAAAGCCTAGGTTCAGATGGTTTCCCAGGTGAATTTTATAAAACCTTAATAGAACAATTAATCCCAATACCCCTCAATCTATTCTGTGAAATAGAAAGAAATAGGACTTTTTGAAATACATTCTATGAAGCCAACATCACATTAATACCAAAACCAAATAAAGACAGCTCAAGAAAAGAAAACTACAGACTTAATATCATTGATGAACTTAGACACAAAAGTTCTAAACAAAATACTAGCAATGTGCATTTAAAACCATATCAAGAAAATCATACACTATGACCAGGGATGCAAGGCTGGTTCAATATATGAAAAAAGATCCATGTAATCCACCACATAAACGTATCTAAAGACAAAAATCACATGATCATTTCAATAGATGCTGAAAAAGCATCTGACAAATCCAACACCCATTCATGATAAAAACACTGCAGAGAGTTGGAATAGATGGAACATACCTTGGCATCATAAAGGCAATATACAATAGGCCCACAGCCAACATCATATTGAATGAGGAAAAACTATGAGAGTTCCCCTTAAAGACAGGAACAAGACAAGGATGTCCACTATCATCACTCCTTTTCAATATAGTACTAGAGACTTGCCAGAGCAATAAGGCAAGAGAAAGAAATCAAGGGAGTTCAAGTAGGAAAAGAAGAAATGAAACTAAATCTATTTGTAGATGACATATTATACTTAGAAGACCTAACAAACTCAACCAAAAGGCTTATAGAACTAATCAACAAATTCAGTGAAGTGTATGGATACAAAATCAATCTTAAAAAATCAGAAGCTTTTCTACATGCCAAACATAAGTCCACTGAGAAAAAAATCCAGAAAACATTTCCACTTATGATATCCCCAAAACGATAAAATACTTAAGAATAAACCTAACCAAGGATGTAAAAGACCTCTACAAGGAAAATTACAAAACATTGAAAAAAGAAACGGAAGAAGATCTTAGAAGATGGAAAGACCTCCTATGCTCTTGAATAGGCAGAATAAATATCAAAATGTCCATTCTTCCAAAAGTGATCTATAGATTCAATGCAATACCCATTCAATTACCAAGGTCATTCTTCACAGACATAGAAAAATCAGTCCTTAAATTCATTTAGAACAACAAAAAAACCAGAATAGTCAAATCAGTTCTCAGCAACAAGAACCATGCAGGAGGCATCACAATACCTGACTGAACTATCCTACAGAGCCATAATAATAAAAACAGTATGGGCGCTGGGTGTGGTGGCACATGCTTATAATCCCAGTACTTGGGAGGCGGAGACCAGAGGATCCGGGTTCGCGGCCAGCCTCACCTACTTAGTGAGGTCCTCCACAACTTCATGAGACCTGGTTTCAAAATAAAGTATAAAAAATAGGGCCGGGGCTATAGCTAGGAGGTAAAATGTCCCTGGATTCAATCCCCGGTACCATACACACACATACAAAAGAAATAAAAACAGTATGGTATTGGCACATGTCGGGGGCGTCCCTCGGTCTCTCGGGGCCAGCCAGAGAGAGAGACGCGAAGCTGATGAGGGAACAGACACCGGACGGTTAGAGAAATAACCATACCTCTAACCGGGAGTCAAGTCTTGGCAAGAACTCGTTTATTAGAAAGCACAACTCTCTTTTATAGTACAGGAAGTTCGGTGTGACACCACGCTCTCCTGGGAATCTCTCATAGGTAAAGGCGCCTGTCATCTGTGAGTACGGAAGGAGGTAACTACCAATCACAGCCCTTCCGAGGCCACTACCTGCGGAACCTCCCCCTGAGGAATTCGCCAGCGCCATCTTTGCCATTAATATGCTGAATTACTGCCACGTGGGAGAGGCCTGGTACTACAGAGCAGGCTTCTGCCAGTCCACCAGGCCCTTTCATGGCACTGGGTAGAGGGCCCAGCAGGCACAAAAGCAGACACATAGACCAATGGAGCAGAAAACTCAGAAACAAATCTGCACACTTACAGCCAACTGATATTTGACAAAGCAGCCATAAGCATACACTGGGAAAAAGATAGCCTCTTCAACAAATGATGTTGGCAAAACTGGTTAACCACATGTAGAAAAATGGAAATAAACAACACTTTCTCACCCTGCACAAGAGTCAATTCAAGATGGATCAAAGACCTGGATATTAGATCAGAGAGCTTGCAGCTACTTGAAGAAGGCATAGATCCAACTCTTCAACACATAGGCACAGGCAAAAAACTTCCTCAACAGGACCCTAAAGGCACAAGACATTACAAAGAGGATCAATACATAGGATTGTATTAAACTGAAGAGCTTCTGCACAGAAAAGAAACTATCAAGAATCTCCACAGAAAGCTGACAGAATGGGAGGAAATTTTTGCCAGCTCCTCCTCTGGTAAGGACTAATATCTAGAATATACAGATAACTCAAGAAACTCAACACTAAAAACACAAACAACCCAATAAATAATGGGAAAGTGAACTAAATAGGCACTTCACAAAAGAAGAAATACAAATGGCCAATAAATGTATGAAAAAAATGTTCAACATCATTAGCAATTAGAGAGATGCAAAGTAAAACTACCCTGAGATTTCACCTAACCCCAATTAGAATGACAATCATTAAAAACACAAATAATAAAAAATGCTGGTGAGGATGTGGAGAAGTAGGAACTCTAAAACACTGTTGGTGGGATTGCAAATTAGTGCAACCACTTTGGAAAACAGTGTGGAGGATCCTCAGAAGATTGAGAATGAACCTACCTTATGACCCAGCAACACCACTTTTAGATATCTACCCAAAAGAATGGAAACCAAATTATCAGACTAATGCATATGCATCTATGTTGCACAATTAACAATTGCCAAACTATGGAACCAGCGAGGATGTCCATCAACAGATGAATGGATTACAAAACTATGGGATATGTACATAATGGAATTTTATGCAGCCATCAAAAAGAACAAAATTACGTCATTTGCAGGGAAATAGATGGAATTAGAGAACATTATGCTTACTGAGATTAGTGAGTCACAAAAAGTAAAAAGTTGGATGTTCTTCCTAATATGCAGAAGGTAGGGAGAATAGGGTGTAGTAAGGACTCCAGACAAAGATGGAGAAAACCTCAGATGAGTAAAGAAGGCGACTTAATTGAGGAAGATGGTGGAGAAGAGAGAAACACCCTAATGCTCAGGATGTACATACACAAATATATCAAAGTCAACTGCTATACTGAGCAGGAGAAGGAAGGAAGGGGGAGGGAATGGGGGTGGTAATTGGGGGAGGGGTAATTGACTGATGTGTGCATATATACTTCTATCACCCAAAAAGCCCATTAAGATGTATGATTACAATGCACCAATAAAAAAGTAGGTATTCCCTATTCATATGTTACACAGGGTACAAGGGCATATCTCAGAATCTCTCTTCCTAACATAAGAAGAATTACTATGTGTTAGATGTACAGGATGAAGCTGAACCAAGCACCACACTCCTAGTGCTCCAAGTAGTTTATAGTTGATAAGAGTAACAGACAGACACAAATGTTGATTAGCTATGTTAAACCCGCATGTTCTCCCATGCAAGCAGGGCCTCTCAAGAAAGGTGATTTTCTTCTTATTTATCAAAAGTGATCTTTCAAAAAGATTGTTAACCCCTAAGCTAAAATCTATCATTATTAACTCAACAAAATTCAGATTAATTATTCTATTTTTTCAAAATTAAGAAGAACACAGAGATATACAACCTTGAATTTTCTTCTCACTTCTGCTATTTTATCTTCCAATTCATCTGTGCTATGTTTGGTTAGGTGGAAAACAGCACCAATGCTATAAGCTTCCTTGTAGAGTTGTTTGAGATACTCCTCATTCTTTGTCTTCATTTTCATCAAACTTTGAAGTTCAGATTCATATTCCATTTTTTTCTTTATACTGTAAAAATAAAGCAAAAGAAGAAATTATTATTATTATTATAAGATTATATTCTTTGAGGAAAATTAATATGGTTATTCTAATAGGATACACACTGAGGCAAATTTATTTAATAACAATAAGAAGGAATAAGATTATATTTTATATTGTCAAAAATATAAAATAAATTTAACTAAAATTGAATATAGAAAATGTTTCCAAAGACTGTTATTGTTTTCTGCATCTCCTTTTGCTAATCCTCATTGTCAGTCTGTGTAAAATCTCAATGCATCAATAATAAAGGATTAGGGTAAACTGGGCATAGTGGCTCAAGCCTATAATCCCAGTACTTGGGAAGCTGAGATAGGAGGATTGCTCAAGTTTGAGCCCAGTCTCAGCAATTTAGCGAAACCCTCCCTGTTTCAAAATAAAATAGGGCTGCAGATGTAGCTCAGTGGTAGAGCACCCTGGGTTCAATGCCCAGTATCCTGCAAAGGATCAGGGTGTCCCAATGCTTAACTTTCAGAAGCAACCTACCTAGCCTCATTAACATCAACTGGGGGCATATCCTCAGGTCTGTCCTTTGTTTTCTGAATCATATCCTGAACATTAAATTCTTTCTATACTTCCTTCCATCTCCCTTTGTGACTTTCACATTAGAGGACATTTTAAATGGAAGAGAGGTCAAAGCATGAACTAAAGCAAAAAAGCATGAACTAAAGCAAAGTTGCCCAACCTCAGTACTATTTATATTTAGGGCGAGACAATTCTTTGTTATGGAGGAATGTCCCTGAATTGTGAGATGTTTAGCAGCGTCTCCCCACTAAGATGTCAGCAGCAGCACCTCAGTTATGACAACCAAAAACATTTCCAAACATTGCCAAATGTCTCCTGGTGAAGGTACAGTATCAACCCTGTTGAGAACCATATGATTAGAGCAATGGTTCTTGACACTAGCTGTGCATTATCATCACTAGCATAGAATTTAATAAGACTGTGCTTCCAGAAATTCTGATATAAATGGTTTGGGGTAAAGCTCCAAGGTCACCACTTTTAAACACCCAAGGTAGCTCTACTATATAGCAAAGAAGTGAACTACCAATATTGACTAGAGCAGTACTTCTCAGGTTGAATATTTATGTATAAAGGTCACGTGGCCTAGGCTCTACTTTCAGGATATGATTCAACAGATGTAGGATTGATCTGAGAATATGTACCCAGGTGATGTTGATGACAATTAGTTGGTCACCACACTTTGTTCAAGGAGGATTACTCAAGAGGGTACCAATAGGGTGAATATGGATGATTAGCACATGCTTAACAGATCACAGAGAAGATAGCATTCATGTGGCCAACTCATCTGGTGGGCAACAGCAAGGAGTGAATACAGCTGAGAATGAGCTTCATTGATCCCTCATTCTTACCTAATGCAGAGTAAGGATGTAAGGGAGTAATAATGATGTAGAAACAAGAACATGCATTCACAGCCTGCCAGAGACATATCTAGGCTTACAAATGGGGAAATCATTTATGTAGAACATAAATAGGAGGAAAAGCTCAAAGCAGGAGCAGTGGAGAAGCAGCAGGAAACTGGCTGAATTATCCCATTAGATAAGGGACCAAGATGAGGTTCACATATTCCTAGCAGAGCGAAGCATAAGCTGTGGTTGTGAAAAGACCAACTCACTAACTGGGGCTGTAGACTTACAAAGAGCTAAGAACTAGGGCACTGAGATGAACGGATACTGAGGCCAAACTCTTAACCAAGTGCCCACTATGTCAGTAACTACATTAACACTATCCTCAGTATCATCTTTAGGTTATTATTGTGAATCGCAAAAGATCACCATAAATGAGAGGCTTTAAAGACTAGAGAGGGTCGAAATCAAGCAGGATCAAGTAGAAGCAATTTCAAGCATTCAATTGGAAAGAGATGAGCATGGAATGTGTGTGTGTGTGTGTGTGTGTGTGTATGCACAATGCATATAATTGTATGCATTGTGTATGTGTGTGTGTGTGTATGCACAATGCATACAAGTGATATAAGTGGCATGCTTGTGTCCATATGTAATATATATATATATATATATATATATATATATATATATGTGAGTGCACATGTGTTAATGTCTGCACACTTGTGTTTATGTGTACAGAAGATCTCTTATTTAATGATGGTTCTACTCAGTGATTTTTTAACTCTAAGGTGTGTATTCAGTAGAAACTATACTTCTAATTTCGAGTTTTGATCTTTTCCTGAGCTAGCTATATGTGGTACAATACTCCCTGGCAATACTGGACAGCAGCAGGGAGCCACAGCTCCCAGTCAGACACATGATCATGAGGGCTAACAACCCATACTCTATGGTGTACTGTTTTGCTAAGCTATGATGTTTGGTGTGCTTGGTATATTAAATGCATTTTTAACTTATATATCAAAATATTATGGGTTTATCAGGATGTAATAAAATCATAAGTCCATGAGCATCTATATGTATTTTTGTCCTTTGTTTATTGTTTGTATACATGTGTAGGTATTTATATTTATGTATGTATGTAAATATGTGTGTGCACATTTATATATTTATGTTTTGCGGAGCATATGCACAGCACAGGTGTGAAACGAAGAGTGGAGTGTGTATGTAAGTGTATTTGTTAGGAGGCATCCCTTTTGATTTGTAGAAGAAACAATGATAAGGAGGTCTATCTTGGAAAGAGTAAGAAGTTTCTAGACTTAGAAAAAATGGGGATCACAGACCAGACAATAAAATGTAATGTGAGTACTGGACATAACAAAAACAAAAATTTATAGCTAAAGATATGATGATAAAACAACTGAATATTAAAGATAAACAGAAAATGGGGGGAAGCCCATAGAGGTAAAAGATGCAGAGTGATGCAGTGGATGCCTGGAGAGAATGATTTTCTTCAAAGCTAAGCAAAATAAATGTCAAACTAGAAATCACATATCACCATATTATTATTCAAGATTGATGAACCATATGACATTGTACAAACCTATGATCCCAGTACCTGGAAGGCTGAGACAGGAGGATCACAGGTTCAAGGCCAGCCTCGGCAACTTAGCAAGACTCTCAGTAATTTAGCAACACCCTGTTTCAAAATCTAAAAAAAGAAAAGGGAGCCAGGCATGGTGGCATATACCCCGTAATCCCAGGACTTGGGGGGCTGAGACAGGAGGATCACAGGTTCGAGGTTACCCTCAAAAACTTAGCAAGGCTCTCAGCAACTTAGCAAGACCCCGTGTCCAAATTAAAATAAAATAGGGCTGGTGGGAGAGCTCAGAGTTATAATGTCCCTGGGTTCAATCACCAGTACTACCAAAAAAGGGGGTGCTGGAGGGTGTAGCTCAGAGGTAAAAGGCTCCTGGGTTCAACCCTCAGTACCAATAAAAGATTGATGAGAAAAATTGGTATAGGTAAAGAAAACTTACCACTAAAGTATCATTAAAGTAAATATCAAAGAATTACTTCAGATATATGGGAACCAAACCAAAGGGTAATACATAAGAAGATACGAACACAAAAATGAATGAGAAACATCAGCATGAATCTAAGTAAGTATTGATTGTGAAAATTAACTATTATGTAAAAATGAAGCTAAAACATTAGGCACCTATAAAAAGATGGGATAATAGCAAAGATGTTCAATATATAATTAATTTCTGCTAAAATATATATAAGGCTCAGTATGCTATTAGAAAACTAACACCAGATTTTATTAGAAATGTTTATAATAAACATGCTTTTAAATTAAATGGTGTCGCAATTTTAATAGGTATCCTCTGAATAGGTGTACTCTAAAATCATCAGATTATACTTAAAAAACAAGATTCATTGCTGCCTGAAATAAAAAAAAAACCTAAAGCTAAACCACTCAGGAAATTAGAAAATCAACATTAGTACAGCAACATTAATATTGTGAAATATAATTTCCTATGAAAATCATGAATAAGAAGGTTAAATAGATAAAAAAATAAAGGAAAAATCCAACAAAAATGAAATTATTATTTCCATTCCTCTGACTATATGTTCTCAAAATATGTAAAGAAGCCAAGCATTGTAGCACATGCCTGTAATCCCAGTACTTGGGAGGCTGAGACAGGAGGATCACAGGTTCAGCAACTTAGTGAGGCTCTTAGCAACCTAGTGATACCCTGTTTCCAAATAAAAAAATAATTTTTAAAAAGGGCTGGGGTGTAGCTTGAAAGTAGAATGTCCCTGGTTCAATCCCCAGTACCACACACCAAAAAATGCAAAGAAAAAAATGTACAATTATAAGATACAATTGACAAATCAACCAACCATCAGATCTCTATCAGAACATCATAGGACAAGAAACAAAATAGAAAGGAGGTATGTGCAACAAAATCATAGCTCGAAAATTTCCAGCTCTGTAAACAACGTGGCTTATCAAATTGAAAAATTCTAATAAAATTAACTGTAAAAATTAAAGCCAATAAGAGATGTAAATTCATGTAGGATGGGAGAAAACACTGTAGGGAATGTGGAGGTCTAAGAACTGAGAGTCCAAGTTCTTCCATGGACTGTATACGTACCACATTCATATCTCATTTCCTCTGTAGAAGTAGAAAATAGTAATGGGAAGAGTGATTTATTTATATGTTAATTCCTTATAAAAGTTCTGAAAGAGGCTAACGTATGGCTATGTAGTTAATTTTTAATGTCTACAGTATTTTAATGTCTTATTTTATTGTCTTTTAATATCTAAAATGTAAATAAAATAAAAACAAAATATCTAAAGAATATTCATTCAAAGGTTTGCTATGAAATGCTGAAAAATATTCTATACTTCTGTGAAGTAACACAAATTAATAGGTTGGTATGATAGATAAATGAGTATGAAAGACACAGCACCTTGTGAATCCTTTCTAAGTATTTCAGGCTATACAACAACTTAGGTAATATTCTAATTGCAACCTCGACAAATAAATCATGATTCTGTTAACTTTTGATAAACTCATTTCATAAAATACACCAATATATCTTTATGGGGCTTGATAGCTTTTTTGCTCATCCCCCTCAACTATCAAGCCCATCTTTGGGTCACTGCAGTTACAATGGCATTGTCTTGCTTGAAGTACAGTAGAGCATTAGAAGTAGATATTCAGAATATTTTACAGAGCTCAAAGGTAATAAAATGACTCCATAGAAATTCATGCCATGCAGTTAACTTCAAGCAAACTAAACCTAAATTAATCAATTTTGAATCATCTTAAACAAGTTCATTTTCCTTGACTTTGGCTGTTGAAGCCTGTCATGTGGACAAGCAACCAAGTGAAATTGTTTGTTCAAGTCAAATGTGTGTGCCAAATGTTGAAACAATGTAAAAGGTCCATTTCATTTCTAATGGATGCTAGCTGGTTTAGGAGTCAAAATTTTCAAATTATATACTGCCCCTACAAACAATGCTGTACCATCATCATGGTCATTACCAAAACCTCTAGTGAATAATCGTTTGCACACAGCATTGAACAGGCCCTATCATCAAACAGGGCATCTCTCTTCTAATGCTGCTCCTTCCAAGGTGAGTTATATACGAATAATAGATCATATATTGAGGTAATTATGTAACTTGTTACAGTAGTATGGCAAGCTGGGAATGGCAGAAAATGGTTTGTTTGAGTTCTAGTAGAATCTTAGTGTGTACAGCAGTTCCAATTTGGGGAAATTTCATGGAGGTGGTCACTAGATTTATGACATCAGTGATTAAATTTTAAGTTTTTATTAATTTTTTGGACAGGTGACTGAATATGGTATCTAATCTACCAGTCAAAAATAGAAGTGATACCTCTTGAACTCTGTCCTGAACAGGACAGAAGATGTTGAGACCAATTACACATGGGGGCATTGGTCTGGAACAGGAAGTATCATTTGCATCCCAAATTTAAAGGAGAGAGAAAGCTGTTTGCAGATATTGTTACTGTAGAATAAATTTGACAAAAAGTATGTCATGTCTATAGTTTCTCCTTCCAATATGAATAAACTATAGTAAAAATAAAGTTTTATTTCTGAGTTTATCCTGTATGAAATTTACTATGATGTATAAATCTGAGAATTTATGTTTTAAAAATGATATCTGCAATTATCTTTTCAAATATTGCTTTCCTATTCTCTGCTTCCTTTCTCATTCTGTTTTCCACAACACTTTAATTTTTCTTCCATATGTTTTCTCTTTTCTCTCTGTGCTACATTCTGGGTTCTACTTTATGTTTGGGGGCTACATTGATTGTTTTTCTCCAGCTGTATCTGTTATTTAATTAGTAGAGTCTTTAGTAGCAATAAATCCAGTTTACTTTTTCTAGATTTGGAGAGTTATTTTTCAAACCTGCCTAAACTTTTTTGTGGATACTACTCTACTAGTTCATTTTATTCGTTTTAACTATTTTAAATTTACTTAGGTAGGATGAATCTAATAATTTTATTATCCAAGTTCTATAATAATTCTATTATTTTAAATTATGGGAGAAGCAAATATAGTACTGGTTAGTTCTGATAACTCTCATTAATGGTAGGTTTTTTTCTTATGTGTTCTATAATTTTGTGAACTCATTTTTAAAAGCCTTGCTCTTTATCTATGAGACTCTCATGTGGCATCAATGGGAATTTATTCTAGACAGCACTGAGCCGAACAGGATAAGTTTTATATGGCAATTTCTTGGCTAGGGCTTCCCAAGATCACTTAATTGGTATAAATTAAAACATCCAATCAGTATAAAGAGGCCAGTCTGGGAATGTTCTCACTTGTTTCTCCCTCTCCCGGGTTCCAGGTTTAGACAGACACTATCTTATCTCTGCCTTTCCTTGTGGGTATAATTTCTCTGGTTCACCTGTTCAAGTTCCTCACTCTTCTCAGTTCCCTCCCTTGCACAGATTTATGGCCTTTGCCTTATCCTGTGAAGCCAGAAAATTTCATTCCCTTGTTTACTAAGTACAGCAAGACCACTTTCCACCCATATCTTCAGGGCAGCCAAATACCAGGTGGGAATTTAGCCTGTAGTTGCTCATTTCCTTTACTTGCCCTGGCCCCTGAAGATTTCCTTTACTTTCATGTAAGTACAGTATACTTTGTTTAAAGAATGAGATTCCTAGTTATGTCCCATTTATAAATGTCTTATAGCAAAAGACTTTTCATAATCTCTATTATCCATATAGCAGGAAATATAAATTCCAATTACTCCTCTGTCTACACTCTTTTAAGACATCACATCCAGTCCCATTGTTTAATTTTATGATTCCAAATTTATCTTTAATATACTCTTCATAGCTGGGCTATAAACCAATGTATCTAATTGTGACTTCTCATTACCATTTGAAGAACTAATAAGTATGAAATTTAATATGACCCAAGGAGATATATCTTCTCCAAAATCCCTTCATATCCTCTTCAAGCCCTTATCTCATCCAGTAGCCAGACCAAATTTCTTCTCTTCACAACTTGTATTATATCTATTTAAAGGTCCTGTTGGTATCCCTTCCAGTACATATGAAAATAAACTATTTCTTACAATTTATACTGCAAAAACCTTGTTCTGCATCATCACCATAACTTTTCTGAACTACTAAAAAAATGTCCTTTCTCTATGCACCTAAATCTTCACTAAGCAGCCCAAGTGACGTTTCTAAAGTATAAGATTATAAAAAATGTTTTAAATGCATATTTCTATCACAGGTCACTTGCAGTATGTGAGCCCTTTCCACCCTGCCAGAATTGTCTCACTAAGTCACCCCTGTCCTGCATAGCTTCCAAGGGAACACTGGCCTCCCTTCTGCTTCCAGAGCACATAGAATTTTTTTATTTATCTCAGGGCTTCTGCGCCATCTATTCCTTCTGTTTGGAATTCTCTTCCTTATACCTGCTCAAGGGTTGACACCTCGTCTTCATTCAGGTCTTGATTCAGATAATACTTTCTTACGTGACCCTAAGACCCTTGCTAAATCAGAGCAATCAAACTTCCTCTGGCCTATGACTCTCTGCCAGATTATCTAAGTTACATTCCTCACAAGAGTATCAGTGGCTGAATTTTTAAAACTTTAAAATAGGAAACATAAGGGACTTTGGATAAACGTGGAAAGAGAACAGTAGAATGGTGGAAGGGGATTGGGGGAAGGAGGTGGGAGAAGAAAAAGCAGGATTGAGGAAGGAAATAGTTCAGATAATTCTTTGGCAATATATAAAGGTATTACTACTGATTTTGCTAGCGTGCACTAAGAAGAAAGAGGGGGTAGCAGGGAGGAACGCAGAGGCAAGCATACCAAGAGCTGTGTGGGGGTATGTTCATATCAAATTGAACCTCACTATTATGTATAATTGCAATGCACAAGTAAAAGTCTAATAAATAAATATAAAAATTTAAAATATTCATATTAGTTCATTAATTTACTATCTATTTTCCCCTGGGAGAATGTAAACTTTAACAATATCCACAGCACTTAAAATGGTGGTGGACACAGAGCACATGCTAGGACACACCCACATGCACATACACACACACATGCACATTTGCTTATTAGTTCTGCACTTTCTCTAAATATAAACATTGAATGTTAAACTTAGTAATAAGTATAAAGTTATAATATTAGTTCACTGGTCATAATTATAAAGTTATAAAATTGCTGTTGGGAGGTGCATTTTGCATAGAGGAAAAATAGAGATGTATGAAGCTATTTCTCAGATAAACAAGTGCATGATAAAAATTGCTGACCTTTATATTTCTTAATTTATCTCATAGAATGTAACATGTTATAGTGTACTGCAAACGAGAATTTTCTACTGAAAATATTCAACACATATTTAATCTATGTCAACAATGTGTTAAGTACTAGGTTGGTTCCTGAAGACCCAAGATGGGGGAAAGATGCACAGTCCCTACCTCTCTGAAAGCAGTTCTAGGGCAGTGGGTGTGCAGCCATGAAAAAGAGTTGTGAACCTTCCTTTTACTTTTCATTTTATATGTAAAAACCTCGTTTTTACATATAATAAGCCCGCGTTATTTCTAGGAGGACAATAAATTTGTTGCTTCCAAAGAAGGCAGAGTACTTATAGGAAACCAAATAAAATAATTTTTTATGCTTAGCAGCAATGCTTTATTTTTGTTTGGTTTTTATACTTTTATTGGTACATTATAGTCTCACATCATAATGCAGTTCATAGTGAAAGTGACATGCAGGCCCACAGAATGTGGTGGGCTTGAACAGAGTTACTAATGGCTAAATGAGCTGAGCTCAGAAGTTCTACTTACTTCTCTTCTGCATTTCTTACTGGAGTTATTGGGACACTAAGAATATTGCTTCTATAATAATTATTTGTTTCCTTGGAGGTTCATGAAAGGCAGGAACTTTCTTTCACACACACACACACACACACACACACACACACACACACACAAGCTTAGAACCTACATTAATGTCTGTGTATAACATGAATTCAATAAAATATTAATAAATGATTGAATGCATTAATATTCATTTGACTGAATTAACAATTTATGTAATTTAATGTTTGTTTTAAAGTAACATTTTATTAAAATAGAAATATTATACAGAATAGTAGACAAATCAAAGAATCCAGCTCAATGTATTTCTAAAATAAAAGTGCCAGTATCATCCTTATTCAGATAATAAAATTGAACAAAAGAAGAAGCTAGCAGAAGCCACCAATGTGTGCTGCTTACAAGACAGGATCTCCCACCAGTCACTACCACCCAACAGGAGCTGCAATACTGACTTAAGTTGCAGTCATGAAGTCTGCCTTTTCAATGAGGATTATACAGTATATACTGTTATTTTGTCTTCTTTTTTATTTCCTCAGTTATATTTATATATTTATTTACTTTATTTTAATCCTTTATTGGTGCATTATAGTCTTGCATCATAATGTAATTCGTAGCGATAGTGACATACATGCACACAGCACTTGGTGAGCTTTCCCGCTCCTCCCTCCCCATTCTCCCCTGCCCCCTTCCCCATACAGGGTATTGAGATTGACGTTGGTATTCTCACATATGTACGTAATGTCAGTGAAAATGTTTCCTTCATTAATTCTCCTTCTCCCCTCTTCCTCCCCAAAACCACCTCCCTTGCTCCACTGGAGTTTCTCCTCCATTATTTAAAGTCCCTCTTATATCCCAGTTACTCCCTAACTTCTGCATATGAGAGAGGAAACATAGGACCCTTCACTTTCAGTGACTGGCTAATCTCATTTAACATAATGTTCTCCAAGTCCATCCATTTTCCTGCAAATGATCTCATTTTTGTTGTTCTTGATTGCTGAGTAAGATTCCATTGTTTGTATATCCCATAATTTTATAATCCATCCATCTGTTGATGGACACCTGAGTTGGTTCCATTATTTGGCTGTTATGAATTGTGTTGCTATAAAAATGGATATGCATGTATTACCATAATATTCTGATTTCAGTCCCTTTGGAAAGATATCCAGGAGTAGTAAGCTGGATCATATGTTGGATCTGTTCCCAATATTCTGAGGAATCTCCACACTGATCTCAACAGTGGCTATACTAATTTGCATTCCTACCAACAATATAGAAGAGTTCCTGTTTCCCCACATCCTCACCAGCATTTATTGTTGTTTGACTTCTTGATGATTGCCATACTAATTGGGGTTAGATGGCATCTCAGTGTAGTTTTTATTTGCATCTCCCTGACTGGTAATGATGTTGAACATTTTTTTCACATATGTATTGGCCATTTGTATTTCTTCTTTTGTGAAGTGTCTATTTAGTTCAATTGTCCATTTATTAATTGGATTACAAGGTTTTTTTAGTGTTAAATCTTTTAAGTAATTTGTATATTTTAGATATTAGTCGTCTATTGTTGGAATAGCTGGCAAAGATCTTCTACCATTCTGTAGGTTCTCTCTTTGAATCTTGATGGTTTCCATTGATGAGCAAAAACTTTTTAGTTTAATGATGTCCCATTTATTAATTCTTTTTTTTAATTTCCTGAGCTTTGGGGTCCTATTGAGAAAGTTTCTTCCTGTGCCTATATGTTGGAGTGTTGGACTATGCCCTCCTCTAGTAATTTCAAAGTCTCTGGTCTAATTTCCAGATCTTTGATCCATCTAGAGTTGACTCCAGATTATTATGCATGACGAGAGGCATGTATTTAATTCCATTTTTCTACAAATGGATAACCAGTTTTCCCAACACCATTTGTTAAAAAGGGTGTCTTTTCTCTAACATTTGTTTTTGGCACCTTTGTCGAAAAGCAATTGGCTATAAGTATGTGGATTTGTTTCTGTATCTTCTATTCTGTTACACTGGTCTATGTGTCTGTTTTTGTGCCAATACCTTTCTGTTTTTATTACTATAGCTCTGTAGTATAAATTGGAAGTCAGGAAATGTGATGCTTCCTGCATGGTTCTTATTGCTGAGAATTTTGTCTCCTTTTGATAAATATTATGTTTATGAAACTAGTCCAAATTATATGTAGCTTAATTATGTTCATTCTCATTGTTGTAGAGTATTATTTATATGAATGTGCCATTTTATTCATTCTACTCTTGATATCCATTTGAATATTTTCCAGCAGGTATGCAAGGTTGGTTCAACATACACAAATCAATATATGTCATTCACCACATAAATAGAACTAAGGACAAAAATCACATGATCATCTTAATAGATGCTGAAAAAGTATTTGACAAAATCCAACAACTATTCATGTCAAAAACACTGCAGAAAATTGGAATAGAAGGAACTTACATCAACATCATTAAGGCAATATTCAATAAGCCCAAAGCCAACATCATATTGAATGGGGAAAAACTGCAGGATTCCCTTTAAAATCAAGAACAAGACAAGGATGCCCATTATCACCACTCCTTTTCAATATAGTCCTCAATCCTCTTGCCAGAGAAATAAGACAAGAAAAGGATAAGAAAGAAATTCAAATAGGAAAAGAAGAATTAAAATTATTTCTATTTACAGGTGACATGATCCTGTATTTAGAAAACCCCAAGAAAACTCAACCAAAAAACTACTAGAGCTGATTAACAAATTCAGCAAAGTAGCAGGATACAAAATCAATCTAAAAAAATCAGTAGCTTTTCTATATGCCAACCATGAATCCACTGAGAAAGAAATTCTGAAAACAATTCTATTCACAATAACTTCAAAACCAATAAAATACCTAGGAATAAACCTAACCAAGGAGGTAAAAGATCTCTACAATGAAAATTATAAAACACTAAAGAAAGAAATTAAAGAAGATCTTAGAAGATAGAAAGATCTCCCTGCTCTTGGATAGGCAGAATAAATATTATCAGAATGGCCATTCTACCAAAAGTGATCTACAGAATCAATGCGATCCCTATCAAAACACCAATGTCATTCTTCACAGACCTAGAAAAATCAGTCATAAATTTGATGTGGAGAAACAAAAGACCCAGAATAGCCAAAGCAATTCTCAGCAATAAGAAGCATGCAGGAGGCATCACAATTCCTGCTTTCAAATTATACTACAGAGCTATAGTAATAAAAACAGCATGGTATTGGAAAAAAAACATAGACCACATAAAACACATAGACCAGTGGAACAGAATAGAAGATACAGAAACAAATCCACACACTATAGCCAATTCATTTTCAACAAAGGTGCCAAACACATATATTGGAGAAAGACAGCCTTTTCAACAAATGGTGTCGGGAAAGCTGGTTATCCAGTTGTAGAAAAATGGAACTAAATCCTTACCTCTCATCCTGCATAGGAGTCAACTTAAGATGGATCGAAAACCTCGAAATTACACCAGAGACTTTGAAGATACTGGAGGAGGGCTTAGGTCCAACACTCCAACATATAGGCACAGGTAGAGACTTCCTCAACAAGACCCCCATAGTTCAGGAAATCAAAACAAGAATTAATAAATGGGATGGCATTAAACTAAAAAGTTTTTTCTCACCAAAGGAAACCAACAATAGTCTAAAGAGAAAGCCTATAGAATGGGAGATCTTTGCCAGTTATCCCTCTGATAGAGGACTAATATCTAGAATATACGAAAAACTTAAAAGATTTTACACCAAAAAAAGTATCCCAATCAAGAAATGGGCAATTGAACTTTAGTTCACAAAAGAAGACACTTCACAAAAGAATAGATAGAAATGTCCAATAAATACATGAAAAAATATTCAACATCATTATCAATCAGGGAGATGCAAATCAAAACTACACTGACATTCCGTCCAACTCCAATCAGAATGTCAATCATCAAGAAGTCAAAAAAATAATAAATGTTTGATGTGGGGAAATTAGAACTCTTCTACATTGTTGGTGGGATTGCAAATTAGTTCAGTTACTCTGGAGATCAGTGTGGAGATTCCTCAGAATATTGGTAACAGATCCATCATATGATCTGGCTATACCCCTCCTGGCTATCTTTCCAAAGGGGCTAAAATCAGGGAGCTACAATAATATATGCATATCCATGTTCAAAGCTGCACAGTTTGCAATAGCCAAATATTTGGGACCAAACGAGGTGTTCATCAACAGATGAATGGATTACAAAATTATGGGATATCCACACAATGGAATTCTAGTCAGCAATAAAGAAGAACAAAATTATGTCATTTGCAAGAAAATGAAAGGACCTGGAGAAACATTATGTCAAATGAGATTAGCCAGTCACAAAAATTTAAGGGTCATATGTTTTCTCTAATAGTGGAAGCTAGGGAGTAATTGGGATACCAGAGAAGAACTCCAGATTATGGAGGGGAAACCTCAGTGGAGTCAGGAAGGTGGTCTAGGGGAAGGGGAGGGGGACGAGTGAGGATCATTGAAGGAATTACTACCATTGGCTTTGTGTACATATGTGAAAATATCAATGTCAATCTCAGGACTCTGTATGGGGGAGAGAGGAAGGAGAGGTAGCCAGGGGGCCCACCAAGTACTGTGTGCGTGTTTGTCACTGTCAACATGATTTACATTATGATGTGAGACTATGATGCACCAATAAAAGCATATAAAAAAGAAAAAGAAAAAAAAGCATGAGCTGGAGGAATAAGATGCAAAAGAAGATTACAAAAACTGCCAATATCTAAATTATTAGATATAGATTATAAAATGCCTATTTACATTACATTTAAGATTTAAAAGGTAAGCTTTTGTTATCTGTGTCAAACACAGAATTATAAAATGACAGCCAATTTGGAAGCAAATGAAACTTTGGAAAAGGAATTATTACTTTTGACTAGAAACAACATCTTAAGGTGTTATCCTGGCAAGCAAGATGCAGACCATGCAAAGCCTTCCCTATTACCAGGACTGTGTTCTCACCACATGTTATAGGTTGTCATGGTGTTGCCAATTATTCATTATTTCTCTTCTTACAATAATTAGACTTGTAATCTTGTTGACCTGAGACTTGAATATGTGGCTTGCTTCCCTCAATGGAATGTGAGCAGAAGTGACATCTACCAAGCTCCCTTGGATGCTGTAGGAGCCATCAAGTGATCTCACTAATGCACTTTCCCTGTATTACTAGAACCACATGCCCAGAAGTATCTGATCCTTCCTCTAGATCTCTGAGGAAAGACATGAAGCATGGGCACATGTAGACACAGATAAACTGCAATGTGGGTGAGAAATACCTTTATACTTGTAAGCCACTAAGATTTGGGGGATGCTTGTTACTGCATGATAATCCAATAAATGCTAACTCCTACACACTCTTGCTGTCCTTTAGATGGGGCTCCTCCCTAGCTCACTCACTCTTCAAATGTCTTTTTGTTTGTTTGGTTTTGCTCCTCTGGCCCTTTTTCCCTTAATAAAATGAAATGATAAAACATAGTCATACTCTCACAATTTTAGGTCAGCCTTTAAAAAATGCTCCCTTTGCTTTCTTTTTTAAAAGTATGTTTAACATATGGATAAGTTTAGCAAATGGTTCCAATACATCATTTCAAATAGTAAAACAATCACTAAGAAACTTTAGCAAATTTCCTACACAATCGCCAAGTATCATGATCGCCTCTCCCTTCTATTCTCCTTGCCTCCCTGCAGTACTTAATGATGGATAGTACAGTATGTGTCAGGCACTATGCCAGATCATGAGGATTTGAGGGTGAACTAAAAATAGCCATGGCCTATTTCTGCCCTAATGGATGTTCCCTTTTTTTGAGAGACACACAACATAAAATTGTAAACATGGTAAGGAGAGGCACAGGTGTGCCACATAGGAATATAACAGAGAATTGATTTCACTGGATGGTCAATGAAGGCTGCCCAGAACTCAATCCAAAACTGCAAACTCAAGGATAAGTAGTAATTATATAGAAAGAGCAGTAAAAACCATTCTAGGAAAAGAAAATATCAAAAAATGTTATGTGGGCTGGAAAACAAATGTGACAAGTAAAAGAAATTGAAGTAAAGCCATTATTTGAACCAAATAATAAGGGTAAGTCAGGTATAATATGATACTGAAGAGGCAACTATGCTTATTCAAAGGACCTGCAGGATATGTGAAAGAGGGAGGTTTTTGTACCTTGGTACCTGCTAACATTAATGCAAATATGAAAGATGACTGATCATATCTATGTTTCCAAAAGAAAAAGAACAGGCCTACCAAAATGCATATAATGGATTAGCAAGAAACCATAATGACTGGGTGTAAATCAGATTCAGAGTTCATCCAAGATGTGATTGCTTGTACCAGATTACTGGTGGAGTAGTGAAATGGACAGATTTTGCTGTTGTTGTTTATAATATTCCATTATTATACTTTTTATACTTTTATTGGTATCATGTAATTATACATTATAGAGAGATTCAAAGTGATATAAAAATACATGCACACATCATTGGTATATTTTCCTTCATATACCTGCCCCCATCTTTCTTCCTCCTTCCCCATACATGTTAGTGAAATTGGTAGTGAAACTTTGTATGGACATAAAATTATTTGAACTGTTCTTCAATCCTTATTTTTCCCATCCCTACAGCCCTCCCCAATCCCTTTTTCCACTGTTTTACTATTTTCTCTCCTCATTTGACTGAAGTTCCTTTTGCTTCCTATTTTTGTTCCAGCTTCCACATATCAGAGAAAATATATGACCCTTGATTTTCTGAGATTGGCTGATCTCACTCAGAATAATATTCTCTAATCCAATACACTTTTCTGTAAATGACATACTTTTATTCTCCTTTATGGCTGAGTAAAATTCCACTGTGTGTACACACCACATTTTTGTTATCCATTTTTCTGTTGATAGACACCCAGACTGGTTCCATAATTTGGCTATTGCGAGTTGTGCTGCTATAGACATGGGTATGCATGTATCACTGTAGTATTCTGGAAGTGTACAGATTAAAAATATATTTAGGGCCTGGCATGGTGGCATACACCTGTAATCTCAGTACTTGGGAGGCTATAGCAGGAGGATCACAGGTTTGAGGTCAACCTCAGCAACTTAGCAAGACCCTGTTTCCGAACAAAAAATAAAATAGAACTGGGAATGTAGGTAGCACAGAGATAGAATGCTCCCAGGTTCCATCCCCAGTACCACACAGAAGCATGTGTGCATACACACACAAACACACACACAAACACACACACACACACACACGACAAATATATTTAGTACAAGAAATAGTCTTTGTTGCTATGTTGAATATGAAATTTGAAATAGAAAGAGGAGTCAAGAAAACTCAGGTTTCTGAACCAAGAAAACTAGTTTAGTAGTTGTAGGGAAGAATTGAAGATGAACTGAACTGAAGGACAGTTTTAAGTTTGAAGTATCTTTGAGTAAAAGAGGATATGCCAAAAGAATGTGAGAGGAGTGTGAATTGAACTTCTATCTGATCAGTTTTTCATTCTTTCGACTTTTCAAAAAGAAATTCATAGTAATTGAAGACTAACATTTGAAGTAGAACAAAACAAAATGTAAGCTATAACACAAATACCACCCTTTTACCTCAGGGATACAAATTGGAGAGGTTCATTACATTTCACATATCAGACATGTTGTATTAAAAATTATCTGTAGAATTACCTGTCAGCGATTTGATCTGCTGTGGTTTTAATTTCAATTGAAAGTCTTCTATTTTCTTCCATTATTTGAGTATATGCCACTGAAATATCTGAGTAGTCTTTGACCACATTGGAGAGCTCAACATCCCACGTCCTTTTCTTTAAGAAAAGAATAAAAGAATCACATATACATGTTTAATCATCAAAAAGGAAAAAAGTTATACTAACAAAATTGATTTTAATTACAAGAGTTAACATTTGAGAATAGAGTGTGGAGTTCTATTGGGAAGTACGGAAAGATCAATTTACCGTGGTATAAAACTGATTAAGTGCGTCCCTATATTGTTGTTCATATTTTTTCTGCTTCCAGATCAGTTGATAATAAAGTTTCTTCAAACTATCTAGCTAAGAAAAATACACAGAAAATTATTAGTGAATTGTGAAGCTTTTCCTCTTTTATATAGTAAGAAATGGACTATATTTCACTTTATGCAGCTTCTAAAACTTAATAAGTATTGATTAAAGTAGTATCAAATAACATTATAGCCTGCTTCTGTTAATGAAAATGGATGTGAGAATTGAGTAGAATATAGCAAACTGAGTATAAATCAAGCCTGATTTTCAAATGAATAATCGTGAAATATATAATGTGTTTTAGCTTTGTAAAAGTTGAGAAACTTTAGAAAATTTTAAATCAAAATTCATCACATCAACAAATTAATGTAGAAAACAGCATGAATCTCACAACACTTTGCAACAAAGCCATTTGATAAATTCACTATCTAGTATCCATAATTTTTAAAAATAGTAAAAGGAAAAACTACCCAAATATAAAGAACTGACAAATATCCAGATAAAGTATCTAATGCTGAATGAATGCCTATTAAACATGAGAATAAAACCACATTATTTTTTATTACCATTATAATTAATCATGTTTTGTGAAAGAGTAGATAGTAAAAATGAAACAATGAAACCAGATATTGCTGTTATTATATGACAATGAATATGTAGTCATCAAACTTCAGATGATGTGATTAAATACCAAGGGATACAGAACATTCTATTTAAGACTACAATAAATTATTTTAGCAAAATGGCTGGATATGGATAAAGAAAGTAATGTATGTGTTTGGCACCTTTGTCGAAAATCAATTAGCTATAAGTTTGTGGATTTGTTTCTGTATCTTCTATTCTGTTCTAATGGTCTATGTGTCTGTTTTTGTGCCAGTACCATGCTGATTTTACTACTATACCTCTGTAGTATAATTTGAAGTCAGGGACTGTGATGCCTCCTGCGTGGTTCTTATTGCTGAGAATTGCTTTGGTTATTCTGGGTCATTTTTTTCTCCATATGAAATTAATGACTTGATTTTTCTAGGTCTGTGAAAAATGATATTGGTATTTTGATAGGGATTGCATTGACTCTGTAAATCACTTTTGGCAGAATGGACATTTTGATGATATTTAGTCTGCCTATCCAAGAACAGGGGAGATCTGTCCATCTTCTAATATCTTCTTCAATTTTTTCTTCAGCGTTTTATAATTTTTGTTGTAGAAGTCTTTTACCTCCTTGGTTCAGTTTATTCCTAGGTATTTGATAGGTTTTGAAGTTATTGTGAATGGAATTGTTTTCTGGATTTCTTTCTCAGTGGATTCATGGTTGGCATATATGAAGGCTACTGATTTTTTTGGGGGGGGTTGATTTTGTATCCTGCTACTTTACTGAATTTGTTAATCAGCTCTAGAAGACTTTTGGTTAAGTTTTTTGCATCTTCTAGGTATAGGATTATATCATCTGCAAATAAAGATAATTTTAATTCTTCTTTTCCTATTTGAATTCCTTTTATATTCTTCTCTTGTCTTATTGCTCTGGCAAGAGGATTGAGGACTATATTGAAAAGGAGTGGTGGGGCCGAGCATGGTGGCACACACTTGTAATCCCAGTACTTTGGGAGGCGGAGACCCGAGGATCCGGGTTCACGGCCAGCCTCAGCTCTCTCTCTCTCTCTCTCTCTCTCTCTACCTAGTGAGGCCCTCCGCAACTTCGTGAGACCCGGTTTCAAAATAAAGTAAAAAAAAAAATAGGGCCGGGGGCATAGCGCAGAGGTAGAACACCACTGGGTTCAATCCCCAGTACTGCAAAAAAAAAAAAAGAAGTGAAACAATAAATGTTGGTGAGGATGTGGGGAAGTAGGAACTCACCTACACTATTGGTGGGAGTGCAAACTAGTTCAACCACTATGGAGATCCGTATGGAGATTCCTCAGAAAACTGGGAATGGATCCACCATATGACCCGACTATACCACCACTGGGCATCATCCCAAAGGGATTGAAACCAGAAAACTATAGCAATTTATGCATACCCATGTTCATAGCAGCAAAATTCACATTGATCACAAAATTATGGGAAATACACACAACAGAATTCTACTCAGCAATAAAGAAGAACAAAATAATACCATTTACAAGAAAATGGAAGGACCTGGAGAGCATTATGTTAAGTGAGATCAACCAATCTCAGAAAGAGAAGGGTCATATGTTTTCTCTAATATGCGTAAGCTAGGGAGTAGTGGGGATACAAAAGGGCCTCCAGACAATAGTGGAGAAGCCTCAGTGAAGTCAGGGAAGGGTAAGGGGAAGAATGAAGTTCATTAATGGAATAACTACCATTGACCATGTGTACACATGAGAATATACCAATGTTGATCTCAGTACTCTGTATTGGGGGGAGGGAAGGCGGGGGTGCACCAAGAGCTGCATGCATGTATGTTACTGTCAACTTGATTTTCATTGTGATATGAGACTATAATGCACTAATAAAAGCACATAAAAATAAAAAATAAAAATGCAAGAACCTGAACATATGCTTAATAAAAGAAATTAATGGCTTTTATCTATAAGAGTAACAATCAGATTTTAAAATATAGTAACAATACTTTAAATGTTTTGTTAAAATACCATATATTTATCCAGGTGTGGTGGTGCATGCTTGTAATCCCAGTACTTGGGAGGCTGAGACAGGAGGATCCCAGGTTTGAAGCCAGCCTTAGCAACTTAGTGAGGCTCTCAACAACTTAGCCAAACCCTGTTTCCAAATAAAAAATAAAATATATCTGAGGGTTTAGCCCAGAAGTGGAAGGCCCTGGGTTTCATCCCCAGTACACACACACACACACACACACAGACACACACACACACCCACACACACACACACACAGACACACACCATATATTTGGCAGTAAATTCAATAAGAAAGAACCCACATAATGTAAATATGTACTCTTATAAAATGATTACATCAAGATCCACAAGAAAAGTATTGTATATAATGAAAAGATTTAATATAATGTAATACCATTTCTTCTAAAATTAATATTAAAAATAAAATAAAATGAA
Organism: Glis glis; assembly: GCA_004027185.1. Lineage (NCBI taxonomy): Eukaryota > Metazoa > Chordata > Mammalia > Rodentia > Gliridae > Glis > Glis glis. The sequence goes on from PVJS01000409.1 coordinate 118,833, forward strand.
GTTTTATCTTATGAATTACATAAAATAAAGTTTTTATAGAAGAAAAAGGATTATGAGACTAGCCATTAAGTATCTGAAAATAAAATTAGTGCTGGAAACTTATGACCAGGTATTAAAACATCCTACAATACCACTATATTAGAATACTTTTTATTTTTGTCATTGTAATAAATAAAAATCTTAAGAAAAAACTGGGTGTCAGAAATATATCTGAGTTAATATTTTTAAAGTGGACTGAATGAGGAAGAATTTATTTAATTGATGTGGCTAAAATAAAGTAGAATATGTGTAAAAAATACAAAGTGGTCTATACCTAGCACTGAACTCACATTGTATAACAAAAATTTCTAATGAATAAATAATGCAAATACAAATCAGTACAAATTATTCGGGTGACTAAAGGAGAATGGCACCTTACCAAGCAAATCAAGAGATATGTTGATGTGTTTGATGACATATTTTATAAAAGTTGTGTGGTAAAAGACACCATAAACAAAAATGAAGGGAAAATGAGACCATGAAAAATGTGAACTATAAGGCCAAGATTATTAGAATAAGTCTTTGCAAAGAACATCAGTGAAAATTGTGCAATAAAAAACTCTGAAAGTTTTCTCCTTTAAGTGCAATGAGAAAACTGGCAAAACAAAAACAAAATCAGAAAAATAAAGTCAAAATCAGTTTTCTCAGAATTCCGGGAACTAACCAAAGGCCTATATCCAACAAAGATGGCCTAATCTTTGCAAGAAGAGTGAATTTTCAGGTGTTTTAATTTCTCCTAGCCTCTCTCTGTCTCCAGCTCTACAGAAGCCTGGAAGTATAACAGTTCCAATTACTGCAAACACCAGCAACTGGCAGTCACCAGAAGGAACAGAACTAGCTGGGATGCTTTAGTAAGTCATTGCTATACTTAGATATAGAGTGCCCCCTGAAGAGCTCATAAATTGGTGTTCAGAGTTGATGTAATTGAGTCATGAGGGTTGTAATCTCAGTGGATAAGTCTGTTGTAATGGGTTTATCTGGGCAGAAACCTAGGGCAGTGGGTTGTGGATGGAGAAGGTGGGCCCTAGGGGTGTGGCCTTAGGGATGGTGTTTGCCTTCTGAATCCTCTTGCTTGCTGGCTCTCTCTGGCTCCTCTTGCTTGCTGGCTCTCTCTGGCTTCACCTCGGTGATGTGAAGAGAAAAGCCTTGTACTCTCCCTCACCAAGCCCTGAGATCCACAGTCCCCAGCCTCACATGAACTCAACCCCCAAATCTCCAAGGAAACCCGTGAGCAAAAAATTCATCCTTCCTCTACGTTGTGCGATCAGTCCTTGAGATTATAGCAGTGAGAGTGGTGACTAAGACACTCATTCTGAAGGAATCGTCATTATGTGAGCTGTCCGTATTGTGTTTCTTTGCTTGTTTTTGTTCATAAGTCTCCACTTGTAGGGATGTCTGTATTTGATTTCATGCAGAGCTCACCCAGTGCAAAAAGTCTTTCCCCCAGAAAAGTCTTTTCCTGGGGCCAGATTTTCAAAAAATTAGAGGCAATTGATGAACTTTGTGGCCACCTTAAACAATGGATAGCAGTTGAAACAAACAGTAGACTAATGAGTCAATTTAGAAAGGTAATATAGAGAATGATGTTCACAGGAGCTTTGTAAATCTTCTTAGGAATCTACATATGTAGGGATGTGTAAAAGCCCAGAACTGTTCACATGTCCTGGAAATACCTCAGGAGTCACTTACGTTCTCACCTTTGAGTTAAATTACAGCTCTATGAGATCGGGAAGTGAAAGCTAAGGCAGAGTTGACAGCTGCCTGGGTCGGTAGTGAAGATGAGCCAGAACAAAGGCACAGAGCCCCTAAGCAAAGGCAGGGAGACTTCTTGTTTCCAGATCCTTGAGGATCACTGTCCAATCACTAACAAACCACTAAGCTGAGAAGAGACATCAGTGGTTAACACAGAAAACAGATTTTACAGAATTAGTTTAGAAAGGTCTCTAAACAAACAAATGGCAACTTCAGCAATCAACAACAGAAGCAAAACCTGAGGAGGACTGGGAGTCACACGTTCAGTGTTGCCACATTATATCATCTTAAATGTCCAGGTTTCAACAACAATGACAAAAAAAAAAAGATACATGCAAAGAAATAAGAAAATATTAACCATACAAAAAAAAATCAATAGAAACTGTCACAGAGGAATCTTAGACATTACTATTTTGAATATGTTCACAGCTAAAGGAAAATGCTTAAAGAACTAAAGGAAAACATTAAGATGATATTTCACCAAATAGAAAATACCAATCAAGCGAGGAATGGGGATACATGCACTCCAGTAATCCCAGTAATTGGGAGGCTGAGATGGGAGGATTGTAGGTTCCAAGCCAGACTCAACAACTTAGTGAGACCATCAGCAACTTAGCAAGACCTTGTTTCAAAATAAAAAATAAAATATAAGTCTGGGGGTGTAACTCAGAGGTAGAATACCTCTGGGTTCAATCCCCAGTACAAGAAAAGAAAAAAGAAAAGAAAGGAAAAGAGAAGAGAAGAAAATATCAATCAAGTGAGAGAAGTTATGATGACTAAAATAAAAATTCTGTAGTTGAACAAGTAAAGTAACAGAAATAATTTGTTATATGGGTTCAACAGCATATATGAGCAGGCCTAAGAAAGAATGAACAAACTTGAGGATAAGTTAATGTGACTATCTAGTCTGAGGAGCAGAAAGAAAAAATAATGAAAAATGAGCAAAGCTTTCAAATTTACAGTGCACCATGTTATATACCAAGATACATACATACAAAGGCAGTCAGAAAAGGAAATGGAGAGAGAGATAGAGAGAAGGAGGGAGCAGAAAGAATATTTGAAGAAATAATGGCTAAAAAATTCCCCAAAATTGGTTAAAAAAAAACAAAAAGCATTAATCCACATATTCAAGGAACTCCAATTAGTACAAACTCGAAGATGTACAAATGAGATACATTATAATTAAACTGTCAACAGTTCAAGACAATGAAAGAATCTTGGACGCAGCAAGAGAAAAGGCACACTTCGAGCACAGAGGATAGTAAGTTAAGAGGTGGTTTTTTTTTCAAAATAATGGGAAGTAAAAGGCATGTGTTAAAATATTCAAAGTACAGAGAGAAAAATAAAAGTACCAAGAATCCTGTATCAAGGAAAAGTATTATTTAAAAATGATGGAAATATTAAGACATTTCCAGATAATCAAAAATGGAGAGGAGACATGTCCTAGAAGAAATTCTAAAAGGAGTTCTTCATATTAAAATGAAATAAATTAGTAGAGTAAGTAACTATAGTAACTAACTGATGAATTGTATTATTCAACATAGGCATTTCATGACTCATTCTGTTTGCCATACCATCGAATCCCACTGTCTCCATTTCTTCAGTAGCAGGTGTGATAAATATCCTTCTAACTGCTCCAGCAGATCTAGATTCTAAAATTCTAATGACTTAGCATTTTCGGTCTATATCATTCTGCACATAGGTTTCTACTAGACTTGAGTATTCTCTTTAGTTTAAAATTTTGATAGGTTTGTAAAATAGTTTTTGTGCTTTAACATAACACTCAACTTTGGATCATTTTATACCCGACATTGTGACCAATCTTAGCAGAGATAATAAAAAAGATTTGTTTCCTTTACCAGTTATCTCCCTATTAATTTGTTTATTTTCAGCTTGTACTTCTATAGCACCCTTTCCTTCTATAGCAAAGGGTGATTTTGGCAATACTTTAGATGTTCACAAGACAGTTAGGGACCACACAGGGACAGAAGGTGAACAACTCAAAGTCTTATCCCCTGACCTATCACCCATTAAAAGAAAGGTATGCAGAAAGGTTGGGAAAACACCCAAGATATTGGCATACATTTTTTTTCTTTTTCCTTCTTACTTCTTGCCCACATTTTCTTATCACAAGGCAGGTGCACCATAAAAGCCAGAATATTGGTGCCATGCTTCTCAAAGAAGACACTACCTAACTACTACTCTGCATCTTTCATAAGGAAGAAATTTCTTGAATAAACACTGCACTTATGACCTATGAGAAATACCAGACCCTAGCCCATCCCAGCAACTTGATCAAAAGCTGCCTCCCTCCTTTGTTCAGTGAGCAGCCTGCCCCCTCTCTCAATTAGTGCTGTCTCCCTACAGCTGAAGAGCAAATTAAAGACTTGCCTGTGTATACGCCAAATACTTGGCTCTGTCTCCTTCTTATCGTTTTTGCACTGAAAGACTCCATCTCCAGTAACATTCATACCTATCTGAAGATCTGTGACTGATTTCATCATGTTCATCACTAGTATCTTTACCTCTACACTTCAAAAATCCTCATTTGGACCCTCTGCATGTGTGGTTCTTGCCATCTGCAACTTTTGGATAAGTACTATTACTTTCACCCTATCCTAAGCAATGAAATCCATGGAATCACTGGTTGTATGTGCTAATTCCTTTGTTAATTCAAATGATATGTACACAAGTTTGAAAATGTTAATCATTGGAATATCTAGCATTATGTAGTATGTTATGAATAGTAGACTTTGCAATTAAAAACTGAAGAAATATGAATAGCTAATAAAAAGTAAAATGTATTTATTTCACTACAAGACAGGAAAATGAAAATTAATGCAGCACTTGTTTACCTACAAACAGACTGATATAATTTAAAGATATCTACAGTGCTGGAAAAAATGAGAAGAATCAGATATTTGTACTGTTTCTAAAATATACACCCATATGCATATGAATGTATATACAACTTTTTAGATAATATTTCATGAATATCTACTTTGAAAAGTAGCTCAAACCCATCAATCCAACTTTTAAGAATCTATCCCAGAGAAAGAACCAGCACGAGCTGGGTGTGGTGGTACATGCCTGTAATCCCAGTATTTGGGAAGCTGAGACAGGAGGATTGAAGGTTCAACGACAGCCTCAGCAATGTAGTGAGTGAGACTCAGCAATCTAACCAGGTCCTGTTCCAAAATAAAAATAGGGTTGCGGGAGTATCTCAGAGGTAGAAAGTCCCTGGGTTCAATCCTCAGCAACACACACACACACACACACACACACACACACACACACACAAACCAGCACATAACAGAAACATTAAAACATTTCATTTTAATATCATTTGTAGTGGTTAACTATATTCAGTCTGAATTCATGGAAAAGGTAACTAATTGAACAAGTTGTCCTTGTTGTGGATTAATGGTTCAATAAACCTCCATTTCACCTTCCTTCTAGCATACATTTCTTTTCATCAAGGCCTGAGAAAAAGAACAGAAAAAAGGTAGGAATGCAGGAAGAAGGGATCCAGGGTATGGTTTCCAGTCTCACTTGCTGAAAGAGTTCAGGATGTAAACTGGTTTTAACCAATAAAAGATGTAGTCGTTGAACCAAGGTAAAGGTCATCTTCCTGAATTGGGGGTTGCTTTTGTTTTAGTTTGGCAAGTAAGGTCATGGGGACTTGGATATTTTGTAGGTGAGTTTTAGTGTCCATCCACCAACTGTGAACATCGAGGGACTGTAGCATCAGTGGCAGTGGCCAAATCTTCAGACCCCAGCTTACTGATTTTTGACATAATGATAGACTCAATACAGTTATCCATGAGCTTAAGAGGCCCAGGGACAGACTCAGAAACCAAGGCTTGTATATTCATCAATCTGGAAACGTTACTGGAAGTCCAGACTAGAACTCTCTTGCCAGTTTTGCAAACTTACTGAAATCTCTAAATTCCCATCAGCCTAAATTAAAAAAAGGAATATATTTTCTGTTTCCTGCACTGTACCCTGACAGCTGTTATGGCACAACCCTGGCATGCAGCATGTGTCTGCTATTCACAAGAGCATGTTAGATTTATATCTAACAACATCGATGCATACCTACAATGTATGTTTAAGAGGAAAAGCAAGTTTACCAGAAGTATACATGGGACAAACTTGTCTTGTAAACATTAGTAAAAATTACATAGTAAAAACAAATGATATATATATTTGTTTATGGAAGCATATAAAATATATGAAAGATGACAGTATTCTTCTAACATTTGCTGCTTCATTAGAAATTGGAAATGTGGAGATAAAAGTTTACTGATAACTTTATCAGTAAACTTACTTATTTTAAACAAAATGTATTTTTAATTTATATCATTGGTCGTAGTGAAGATATTATTTAACATCTAAGAGAAATTTATTTTAAGTTTAGAAAGGCAGCACTTCATGTTCAAAATCTCATTGTGTTATATATTGGGTGAGGCATTAATAGAATGGAAATTACTACTAATACTGGTGAATAAAAATAATGAAAACTTGTATGTGAGAAAAATAGCATTCTGCACACTCTATTTGTCTATAACATATAAAATGTTAATAAAATAAGAAATTCTCAGAGCACTGCTTTGATTGTGGTATATTCTTAATATTTGCATATTGAATGGATATTACATTTGAACTTTAGTACTAGTAAATATATTAAAACATAATAAATTATGTTTGAGATGAATATGAAGACTTTTACATATATTTTCAACACTTTAGACTCTAAATCTCTCTGTCATATTATTAACATTTTAAATTAACACATATCCCATTTCTTTTCAGATCAGAAAATGGAACCTAGAAAAGGTGTGACATGCAGGTCCCATCTAGAAGTAGAGGGAAAATTCAAGTACAACTCTGTCTTCTTTTATACAACATTCTAAATAAACTGTGTCAAAAATGTTTGATTCCATTATTTCAATTTAAAACCATAATGTGATAAGTCTTAGAACCACATTTCAAAATAAATAAAAGATACTGGGTGTGGTGATGCACACCTGTAATATCAGTAGTTGGAGGCTAAGACAGAAGGATCTCAGGTTTGTGGCCAGCCTCAGCAACTTAGTGAGGCCCTCTGCAACTTAATGATATCCTGTTTCAAAAGAAAAAATAAATAGATAAAATAGGGCTGGTGGTGTAGCTCAGAGGTAGAATGCCCGAGTTCAATCCCCAGTATAAATAAATAAATAAATAAATAAATAAATAAATAAATAATATAGATGGTATTTTTAATCTGAAGCTGGAACTCTTGTACATCATGATAGAAATAGAAAAAAGTTTGGGGAAAATGACTTGGCATTATCTACTAAAACTAAACACATACATTTTTTGGCCTGGCAATTTGCAAAATAAGTGAATACATGATTTCAAGCTGAAAAAAATTGAATTGTCATAAAGTGAAATAGGGAACACTGAAGATTATGGAAAGGTTGTATATCTGAAGTTCAATTTCAGAAAGGTTAAGCTAGAGATACTCACTAGACATCTCAGTAGAGATTAAGAGTTGCAGTTAGATATATAAAGCTTATTATAAAAGACAGCAGTGGAGTTCTCAAATGTTTGGAGCTTGAGGAGATAAAGAAAAACTACTGAGAACAAGGCTCCATAAAAGTAGGAAAGAAACAAGAGTGTGTGTGGCTGAAAGCCAAGAGAAAAAAGCTTCCACTTAGGTGCTATATGTAAGTTAACTAAGAACGAAAAAAACAATGATTACATTTAGCAACACGAAAGTCATTATTGAACTAAATCAGAGATATTCTAATCTAATGATGAGGCAAAAAGTAAGTTTGAATATGTAATAAAGGGTGGGAGAAACCATGAACAGATGAAATTTATTCTAGCAATTCAAGAGTCAAATTAGGAAATCCATTAATACGATTCACTGTATTTATAGATGATAAGAAAAACTATTCTATGAACATTTCCTAAGATGTTGACACAAAAGCAGAATTGAACAAACAGATCAAACAGTCATCTGACTGATTTAAAATAATGCCTATTTAATATTTCATAATTCTGTAGGTGAGAATTCTGGTGTGTGTGGTTAGTACAGTTGCACCCTGTAGGCATAGATTCTGCGTTACCAACCGCGAATCAAAATATTTGAAAAATTTCTGTCTACACTGAACATGTACACACTTTTTCTCATCATTTATACTGTATTCTGTACTACCTAGAGATGATCTAATGTATACAGGAAGATGTGCCTAGGTTCTATATAAATGCTGTGTGATAGTTCATTTGAGGGACTTGAGCATTAGAGGAAGGTGGTATCCACTGTGGGATGGCAAGGGTTGCGGGCACTCTGCTTAGAGTCTCACAAGCTAACATGGCTGTTTCAGGTCATGACTCTTCTCTAGAGTCTCTGGGGGATATCTCATTAAGGGTGTAGGCAGAATTCATTTTCTTTTCGGTTTCTGTGTGCATTTCTCCTGTTCAAGTCAACAGTAGCTGGCTGCAGGCTTTGCATATCACTGACTCCACTTTCGGCCATATTTCTTAGACTTTTTCTGCCATCCGCCAAGAGAAAATTCCATTCTTAAAAGGCTTGTGTAATTACCATTACAATCCAGGATAATTTCCCAATCTAATGGTACTGATTAGTAAACACAATTGCATCTGCAAAATCCTTCCGGCTAGGTAACCTAATACACTTACCAGCATTAACACCAAGGGCAAATGTCCTGGCAGCCCAAATTCTGCCACTATGCTCACCCCTAGACCCAATGACCCAGTCTCTCTCATGCAAAATACCTTCACCTCCTTTGAGAAAGGCTACAAATGCCACCCCAAGCCTAAACTTTCATCTACACAGCCTTATTCTTATTGCTAATGTCCCAAATCTGGTTATATGAACCTGGTACAGATGAAACTCTGGGTGTAATCCATCTGGGGGGGGGGCATAACTCATCTTTATCTATGAACCTTTGCAACTAAAGCAGCAAATTATGAACTTCCAATGATCCCAACAAAAATATATGGGTTTACTCTACTAGACTGAAACCAGATCCATTCATCTCTTAATATGATCCCTTCTCTATTTTCAGCCACATAAGGTGGCTGAGGGCAACACTCTTCAGTTTCCCCAGAGGCCCTCTACTTGAAGGAAACTTGGAATCACACATATCTAAAAGGAACTTCAATTAAAGTTGACTGAATAATATTTGTAAATGACATGCAAACAAATTAGCTAAATCTTAGCATTTATATACAGAATATGGTCTTTTTTCTATCATATATAAAACCAACACAGAACTAGAAAATGACTGAATTTACAACCTTGTAGCATTTTTATCCACTAAAGAATATTACCATAAGTAACCAATGTATAATATTTAATGAACAAGAATTACTTCTAAAAGTTCTGTAGAGTACAAGAAATCTACTGAAAAATATAGAAAGATAACATTTCCAAAATTATAATGGAAAGATTAGTCTAAGAGTTAATTAAATGGTACTAAATGGATACAAAATAACTGATTTTAAATACATGCTATTTATTACAATGGGAATAAACTCCCTATTTCACTTAAGTCAATTATAAAAATATATACTATAACTCTTTTACAATATATAATATACACTTAGGACTAAGTCAAGGAGTTTTATCATAAAGAAGAAATAAATGAAATTACACATTATATTAAAGGAAAGAGCCCTCTACGATTTAAAAACACAATCACCAAAAATTATTATGTAGTTTTGGCAGGGCTCGGTGGCGCACGCTTGTAATCCCAGTACTTTGGGAGGCAGAGACCGGAGGATCCAGGTTCGCGGCCAGCCTCAGCTGTCTCTTATCTCTCTCTCTCCCTGTCTCTCTTTCTCTCTACTTAGTGAGGCCCTCCGCAACTTTGTGAGACCCGGTTTCAAAATAAAGTATAAAAAATAGGGCCGGGGGTATAGTGCGGAGGTAGAATGCCCCTGCGTTCAATCCCCGGTACTGGAAAAAAAATTATTATGTAGTTATGTTTAGTAATGTTCAAAAACTCTTTTCTTTTGTAGTACTGGGTATTGAACCCAGGAGCATTCTACCTCTGAGCTACACTCCCAGCCATATATATATACACACACATACATACATATTTGGAACAGGGTCTCACTTGGTTGCAGAAGGCCTCGCTAAGTTTCCAAGGCTGGCTGAGAACATGTGATCCTCCTGTCTCAGTCTCCCAAGTACTGGAATTACAGGTGTATGCCACCACACTTGGCCCAAAAATTCTTTTAGATTCAAAGAAACAATGCTAGTACCAATATCTAAATTTATATAATTAGATAGAGAGTAAAAACAATACAAGCTCTGCTCTTAAATTCTAAACCAGTTGTCATACATTCCAATAGACAACCGGGCATGTTTCTTATAACTCTACAGGATGAAAGATATGAAAGCTAATATGTTCAATTAATAGAACTGCTATTTAAAAAGTGAATTAGAAGCAGGCAAAGTTTAAAAGTGTTGAGAAATTTGGACAATGTGAAAATGCTGGAAAATAAAAAACCTTAGAAGAATATTATTCTTATCTGTGCTTCTGATACTATACCATAATTCAACTTTCATTACTTGTCCATTGCATTTTGTAAAAGTGAGTAAGTTTAAAAGCTTTATAGATATTTATAATAGCTGTCTATAATATTTTAAATTAAAACATTATAAATGTCCAAATAACAAGGATTTAAGAAATCTTTAAACCATTAAAATATATTTTAAAATGTAAGATAATATTGAAATAAATTTTTACATAGTATGGGGAGAAACATGTCATCAATTACTGTATGCATAGAATAATATATAATTTTAAAAAATATATTATAAGGCCTGTGTGTATATATGCAAAAAATTATTAACAGTGACTGCATCTGGGTGGTGAGGTCAGTATTTGCGCCTATTTATTTGAGTATACTCTAAACAGTGAGTAGTGAACACTAAGTATTTGTGCCACTCAAATAATGCCTTAGAATAATTTCAAGTAATACTTTGTGTAATGAATCCCATCAGTATCTATGAGTGTTGTGAGGAAGAAAAAGGGATACATTAATAGCAACTGCAGCACAGTGTGATGGGAAAGCCTGACCATAAGGCCCTTAAGTGAGACTGCAAAGAGAGACCTCAGAGATGGTAAAGAAAGAAATGCCTTTCAAAGAGGCATATACCATATGCGACAAGAGTTACAACTACAGCTCTCGGGCAGAAAATAGACACAGACAAATGCACACATATAGAGCCACAGGCATATACATATATATGTTCACATATGTATAGATGCACAAACATTAAGCATTCAACCTGGAAAGTGTGAAGTAAAAAGAAACAGAATAAGCCTAAAGAAGCAAGAAGAAAGTTATAACCATAAAAGCACACATTGACATATTGGGGTTCGGAAGATTACAGAACTATGAAAGTTATCTCTTTATTTAAAATTTTCAGATTAGAAAATTTGAATATCTAATTTTAAAAATAAAAAATGTGTACACAATTAGAAAGTAGGTACATCAAAGCATAAGAGTATTCTATATATCACACTATGGTAATATATTTGGAAGTTTTAATCTAGTTAGATTATATCCTAGATTATTAGAAATGTAAATTATCTTTAAGAGGTAATATGTAGACTGATATGATAATCATGTGATGAATTAAACCATTGCCCATGAAAAAGAAAATAGCAATTCAAACAATGAAAATGAACAAAAAAACTCCACAGAGTTATATTTTCACCATGTTCTATCACATTTTTAAGAGAAAGTTGCTAAATATATATCAATTCTCCAGGTAATAAGAAAGGAAGCAAACTTCAAAGTTATTTTATAAAGCTAGCATAATCCTGATAAGAAAATCTATCAAATACAGCACAAATTAAGAACACTGAAATACAGACCTGCTTATGAATATGGATGTAAAATCTTAAATAAAATGCTTGCAAACCAAACTCAGCAGTAAATTAAAGGAACAAACCATAACCAAGCAGAGTTCATCCAGTGAATTTAAAAAAGTTTTATTATTAATATACTACATTGTTTCAATAGGTCAAATGAGAGACTCATGAAATCATCTTCACAGATGCCCACAAAGTATTTTCTATTAGTTAACATGAATTCCTAGTAAACAGTTCTTATAACCAGGGTATCTTAGAAAAATTAACATGCTACCAAGAGCATATTTGAAATAAACATTTAGATAACTTTAAGAACTTATTTGAAATAAAAGACTGTAAAGGCAAATTTCATAACTGTTATTTAATATTATATATATGCCACACAATAAAATATACAAATAAAAGGAATTGAAATTCTATGATAAAAATTAGCAATATGTTATATTAGTTATGTTATCACATTTTATCTATGCAACAAATATGAATATTGTATAATAAAATAATATTGCTTTTGCCAGGTGTGGTAACACACAACTGTAATCCCAGTATTAGGAAGGCTGAAACAGGAGGATCACAGGTTTGAGGCTGACCTCAGCAATTTACTTAGGCCCTCAGCAACAACTTAGTGAGACCCTGATCAATTGTTTTCATGCTCCAAAATATTAGATTGTCATTTGGCTCTACCACTATTGGCTTTGTGTCTATAAGAAAATCACTCAGCCCCTCTGGGCAGGTTTACTATTTGGTAAATTGTTAGTAATAATTATTGTCTCATCTATTTTTGAGAAGGATATTGCTTAATTTGAAATATTTTGAGGAAAAAGTATGAAATAAAAGGCATAGTTAGTTGGATGTTTTATAGTGTTATAATTCATACTGTAAAAATAATTAACTGTCTACTGACAAAAATAACCAAAAATTATGAAAACATCAGTTTATATTAAAAAGGAATCCACTTATTTACAACCTTCCTCTGCAAACTGAATTATGAAAAGTAATTTTGTATGTCTGTCATTATTCACCAAAAATAAAAATTAAATATTTCTAGCTGGGCATGGTGGTACATGACTGTAATCCCAGTACTTGGGAGGCTGAGACTGGAGGATCTGGGGTTCACGGCCAGCTCAGCTACTTAGTGAGGCCCTCCACAACTTAGTAAGATCCTGTTTCAAAATAAAGAATAAAAAATAAGTCTGGGGTTGTAGCCCAGAGGTAGAATGCCCCTGGGTTCAATCCCCGTTACCGCTAAAAAATTTTTTTTTCTAAACTCTTAAAAGTCATTTATTACCTTATTAAATGACAAAATAAATTGTGAATGGCTTTTTTGTATCACAAAAATTTTAAGAGTTTCTGATAATAGAATTATTTTCTAAACATTCTGAACTATGTGAAAAGCTGACTGTAAAGGAAAGGATACTTACAGAAAACCTATACTTTTACATTTAAAAACAACTTAATAAACACATTATTTTAAAGTATGTAACCCATTTTAAGATGTTTTTCAGTTTACCAAAGTTACTAGTTTTAGAAATGAATAGGAAAAATGTATTTTCACAGATTCAAGGACAATACAAATTAGAGATAATTCTATGTTAATGAGGTAATGGCTAAATTGGAAGCAAAATATGCCTTAAATTTTAAAAAAAATCAGTTAAGTTGTATGTGCAATTAGGCATCACAAATCTTATTTTTCTCTTGAACTAGAAGTTTCAATTGCATACCAAAAAATAATGTGTGGTGATAATGCACATCACTGCTTTTAATTGGGTGCTTAACATGCGCTCCTTGAAAATGTAGCTTAAAGGTTTTTATAATGAGCAAAATGCAGGAAAAATAATATATCTAAACTTCATCATGTTCTCATTTTCCCTAGAAAGTATGATCATTCCTAAATGATTTTTATAATTGAAAAAATATTAGTAACCTTATAAATACATTCACACTTTCTCATCAGAAATATTTTATGACACCAAATTAAGGAAGACTATATTTGCCATTTTAGAGATAATCAATGAAAATTTTAAAAAGACTATATGTTCAGTGAATAAATTTTCCCTCTCTGAAATTATTTTATTAATGGAGATATTCTCATAGATGACAAATTTAAGTATGATTAGCGACTTGAGGTTATAACTATTTAATAACACTGTAATATTTTTAAAAATTTCATTCACCATGTTATATATCTCTGGTGCTTGCAGTTGTCCCTAACAATGAATTGTACATTTTGGGAAGCTACATGAATACTTTTTTAAAAACTTTTTTGTGAAACTGGGACTTGACCGGGGGGGGGGGTGTTTACCTCTGAGCTACACCCCCAGCCTTTTTTATTTATTTATTTATTTATTTATTTATTTATTTATTTATTTATTTTTATTTTTTTGCGGTACAGGGGATTGAACACAGGGGCATTCTACCTCCGCGCTATGCCCCCGGCCCTATTTTTTTATACTTTATTTTGAAACCGGGTCTCACGAAGTTGCGGAGG
>PVJS01000410.1:0-10882 GCA_004027185.1 Glis glis
ATCCCAGTACTTGGGAGGCTGAGACAGGAGGATCGCAGGTTTGCGACCAGCCTCAGCAATTTAGCGAGGCCCTCCGCAAATTAGTGAGACCCTGTTTCAAAAATAAAAAATAAAGCCGGGTGTAGTGGTGCACGCTTGTAATCCCAGTACTTGGGAGGCTGAGACAGGAGGATTGCAGGTTCACGGCCAGCCTCAGCTACTTAGTGAGGTCCTCCGCAACTTACTGAGACCCTGTTTCAAAATAAAGAATTAAAAATAGGGCTGGGGGTATAGCTTGGAGGTAGAATGCCTCTGGGTTCAATCCCCAGTACCGCAAAAAAATAAATACATCAAATAAAAAAGGGCTGTGGGTATAGCTCAGAGGTACAATGCCCCTGAGTTCAATCCTCAGTACAACAACAATAATAATAATAATAATAATAATGATAATGATAATAATAATAAATCAGCAGACGGATGTGGTGGCGCACGCTTGTAATGCTAGTACTTGGGAGGCTGAGACCAGAGGATCTGGGTTTGCGGCCAGCCTAAGCTACTTCGTGAGACCCTCCGCAACTTAGTGAGACCCTGTTTCAAAATAAAGAATTAAAAAATAGGGCTGGGGGTGTAGCTCGGGGGTAGAATGCCCCTGGGTTCAATCCCCAGTACTAGCAGAGCCCAGGCTGAGGACCAGGCGTCTTGGGGAACAAGTCAGGGCTGGGGCGAGGCCTAATTCTCCTCTGATTGGCCACCTTTACAGCTGGCCCCATGACAGGCTGGTCCCTGAACTGTCTCCCTGCTGGGGGGACACGGTGGGGGTGGGGAGAGCCCACTTTGAAGCTGAGCGGATGACCCTCTCTGAACTGCCTCAGCGTTTGCTGGAACTGCCCCAGGGGAGGAAGGCGGAGAGAACGGGTTCAGGGGCCCGAAGAACAAAGAGCCCGTGAGCAAACTGGGCGGCAGCGTCCCTGCAGGAAATCATCTTTGAAGATGCTGGAGACTGAAGAGGGCGGGCCTCTTGCGTTTGCCACTGTATGGGGAGGGTCCTGAGATTCTCTCCCACTTCAGACCCGTGTCACCTCCCCTCTAGAGTATGGAACCAGGCTTCTGGGTACCCCCTCCTCCTCCTCTCTCTCTTCCAGTCCCTCCTGTGCTGACTACTGATTTTCCTAAACCGCAGCACCGATCAGACCAGGGCCACTGATCTGCAACTATCCGTGGCTCCCTCTTACCTGTCGAAGATGATGGCCTGGCACAGTTGGGCACCATGACTCATTTTTGCCCTGGTCTGAGGGACCATTTGATGCTGCTGTATTTCCTGTTCATCTTTTTCTGCCAAATCGGTATCTAAGCAAAATGTTGCCCCAGGTCTCCCCGAGTCTTTTTTTTTTTTTTTTTTTTTGGTGGTACTGGGGATTGAACCCAGTGGCATTCTGCCTCCGAGCTACACCCCCAGCCCTATTTTTTATTCTTTATTTTGAAACAGGGTCTCATTAAGTTGCAGAGGGCCTCACTAAGTAGCTGAGGTTGGCTGCAAACCCAGATCCTCCTGTCTCAGCCTCCCAAGTACTGGGATTACAAGCGTGCACCACCATGCCCGGCTTCTGCGAGGCCCAGGGGCTGGCTCTCCTTTGGGGTCCCTCTGGCCCCTTATTCTTCTTCATGATGCTCAGGCCAGGCTCTGCACCCACGTATCCTGCCCGTGTCTTATCCTCCACTTGGTCCCCAGGCTGGTCATTTTGGGGGATGCCCCTGGTGGTCACTACCAGGAATGTCTCACCCCCTGGCTTGCCGCATCCGGTACCAATGTCCTGAGAAACCTTTCCCATGTGACCCCAGCCTCCTGGGGGTGGGAGATGGCCGCAAGCTTCCAGCCTCCGGGCCCCCAGAACTCTGCCTCTGTCTCTTCCGGATCTGGTCTGTCTCTCTGTGAGCTGCAGGAGGTGGCGCTCGCGTGAGGCTGGGCTGCCTGTCTGGATACGGTGCCCACCCAGGACGTGCCCACGGCATCCCTCTGCGTGTGTCAGTGTGGAAGGCTGGAGCACGTTGCAGTGTCGCGCTGCTGGAGGGTGTGGTGGGTTGAATAGCATCCCCCCAAAGACATGTCCAAGAGCCAGTGACTGTGACAGTATTGAGAACTAAGGTCTTTGTAGATAGCACCAAGGGTCTCAAGACATCATACCGGATCACAGGTGAGCCCCTGATTCAGTGACTGGCTTTTTTTTTTTTTTTTGCAGTACCGGGAATGGAACCCAGGGGTATTCTACCTCCGACCTACACCCCCAGCCCTGTTTTTATTCTGTATTTTTGAAACAGGGTCTCACTAAGTTGCGGAGGCTGGCCTCAAACCTGTAATCCTCCTGTCTCAGCCTAAGCACTGGGATTACAGGTGTGTGCTACCTGTAAGGACAGCCTTGACAATGTAGCGAGACTCTCAGCAACCTAGCAAGACCCTGTTTCAAAATAAAAAATAAATAAACTAGGGATGGGGTGTGGTTCAGAGGTAGAACGCCCCTGGGTTCAATCCCCAGTACCATAAACAAACAAACAAACAAATAAATATAAAAAGTAAAAAGGGCTGGGGTATAGCTTGGAGGTAGAATGGCCCAGGGTTCAATCCACAGTACAAAAAACCCAAAAAAACAAAAACAAAGGGAGTGCTCAGACAGGAGACCGTGGAGTTAGTGTGAGGGACATTCTTCCTTCTCATCCACCACCCCAGCCAGGTCTGACCCTCTGCGGCCTCCTCTGGGGGAGGCTGGGCAGACAGCCTCAGTCTAGGGTCAGTCGGGGGGTGACCCGCAGGCCCGGGCTAGCCACACCTTCCATGATCCACAGGAAGTTCTGACCTGGCCCAGCTCCTCGGAGGTGACCCCGAAATCTCTTGCCCTCAGAGTGTCCTGCCTAGTGGATGATCTGTATTTGTCCAGGGGTCTTGGGCCATGGCAGTTGGTCCATGCGAGCCATGTGACTTATGGTGGGGTCTTGGGCCACACAGCATCAACTCAGCCTTGGGAGGGGCCGAAGGTCAACCACAGGCAGTCAGCCAGGTCTGTGTACCCATGCCCATAAAAACGCTGGACTCCCAGGCTCGGTCAACATCCCTGGTGGACACAGCTCTGCCTGTTGTCACATGCCGCAGCTGGGCGGAGCAACCGCTGTTCAACTCCCCTTGGGACAGCTGGGAGAAGACACCGCCTGGTGTCGCCTGGACCCTGCCCCAGGCACCCCTTCTCTTTCTGATCCATGCCCTTTGGCTCTGGGTACAGTGGCTATTCTGAGTTCACTGGGCCTTCCAGGGAAAGCTCGAAGCGGAGGGCAGTCCTGGGGCCTGTGCTCAGCCTGCAGAGGCGGCATGAAGTAGTGGTGTACTCCAGCCTGGCTCGGGTCGGGGGTGAGACATGCCTCGTTATCTCCAATGGGACAGGGAGTCCACTGAGTCAGGTGACGAGCTGTGGTCTGGACACCCCAGCCGCAGGCCTTCAGCGGCTAGCTCCCTGGGGAAACCGAGGAACGGCTGCTCTCCCTCCCACAGCGAGAGGTGGGGTTGATTTTTCCCAGTCGTTAGCAAGTGGCCAGGACACATGAACGCCCCAGCCTCCAGGAGGCTCATCCTGGGCGAAAGGGAGCGATGTCCTCCGATGAGCAAAACCTCCTTTGACTTTCATGACTTTGGGCAAAATCAAATTCACTCCTGAACATGAAGCTCCACTCGAGGCCAGGCCCCTGCAGGGCAGGTGGGGCTGGAGGCGGGAGGAGAAAGCTAGAAGCCCAAGGAAGAGGAGAGGGCTGGGCGCAAGCGGCTCTGCGCAGCCTAGCCCTTTAAAACCAAAACGCTAGGCTTCATTTGCATTTAGATCTCCTCGCTGCCTCTTTTCATCTAAAGACAAATCCTCACCAAAGGCTGCTTAATTAGACCAAATTAGATTTCCACTCAGCAGCTTGTCATTCATTACGAAACGCTGTTCTTTTTCTATTTTGGTAATTACAGGCTGGTCTCCGCCGGCCGTAAGCCTTCTCTCCAGCCCTGGAGTATGATCAGCATTCCTGATTTTGCGCAGGGAAGGAGAAAATTATTCAGTCGCACCGAATCTGTCTGTTTTCTAAGTTGGATCAAGACGGTCGTTGGAGTCTTTTACAGTAATGGGAAGCCTCACTCTTAATTCTTTTAACGATTACAGAGCCTGGTGATTTCCGAGACTAAGCAGCTAAGGACAAACAGATTTCACGTGTAGCGACGATGCCAGATATTTGAAATCTTCACCTGGTTCTGCGCCCTATACCGTCTGCGAAGCCGCCGCCCAGCGCCGATGGCTCAGCCGCCTCTTGTCCTGAGCGTATTCAGGGAACTCAGACTTCTCTCGCGTCCTTTGTCCCTTCTTTCCAACCGCAGAGCCCTGGCCTTTCCACCTGTCAGCTGCAGACACAGAGCGGGCAGGTGGGCACCTGGGGAGGGCCCTGGTACGCTGGCAAGGTTTGGCAATCCAGGTATTCCTGCCGCATCTTCCAATCCTGCCTCGGCCCATCATTAGCTTCGAGCAAACAGGAAGGCCCGACAGCTCTCAGGGCCTGGTCTCCTCACCTGAGAAGCAGGGACACAGCGACACCACTTTGTAGGGTTGTCTAAGCATTGGTAGAAACGGATGGGCATGGCGCATGGACGCAGCTGGTGTAGAGGGCCTCCCCAACACCCACGGTGCTCCTCAAAGTGGCCTGGGCAGCTGCTAGAGCCCACAGCAGGCGTCCGTCCCTGGGCGGCCTGGTTGGCTTTGCTCTGATCACTTTTGGGGGGGTGCTGGAGAATTGAACCAGGGGCGTGCCACCTCTGAGCTACATCCCAGCCATTAATAATAATCATATTATTATTATTATTATTATTATTATTATTTTATTATTTTTAAAAAGGGTCTCGCTAAGTTGCTGAGAGTCTTGCAAAGTTGCTGAAGCTGGTCTCAAACCTGCGATCCTCCTGTCTCAGCCTCCCAGTACTGGGATCACAAGCATGCGTCATCACTCCCAGCTGCCCTAGTCATCTTGAGGGGCGTGTGTGGGAAGATGGGCAGGACCTGGTTACCAGGGGCAGGTGCTACTGATGGTGGTGGGACAGGCAGCAGCAATTCTCTCTAAAAATAGCAGACATAGCCAGCACTCCTTCCTTTCGCAGATATTTGGAACAGCCTACTAGGTGAGGGACACTGAATTTTCTCACCTGACACCCAGCCTAGGGACTGGGGTGAAGTTCTAGTCCACATCACAGAGCTAACAGAGTCGACACGGGAACCCAGATGGGGCCCGCTGCTTGCCCCCTGTGCGGCTCGGAATTCCTAAAGGACAGAAGCCAGCGAAGCAGATCTAGATGACGTGGATTTAGATGACGTGGCCTAGGCATGGTCCAGAAAGGAAATGGCAGAGACAGAGGGGCCCCAGAGATCAGATAGCTCAGCTCCGACATTTTACAGAAGGGAACACCGAGACCGTCCTGGACCGCCCTGCCCATCAACCTCCAGCCCCCACCCCTGCCCCGGCTCCAGCCCACCTGTCATGGTCACAGGCAGGAAGTTACCTGTCTCTGTTTCTCCCACTGAGTCCAGAAACGCCACCTTCCTTGTGGCCCACTGCCAGGCGGCACCAGGCTCTCCCTGCTTTGGCCGTCGAGCCCAACTCCCTGGAAAATTCAGGAACAAAGGCCAGATGCTGTCTCAGAAGCCCCAGATGGCCCAGGCCTTGGAGGAGGGCTCCTCCACCACCTTCCGCTCATGGACACGGGGTCGTGCGAGCATTCCAGAAAGGTGCATTGAAGACCCACTGTGCATCAGCTCTGGGGACACCGTGGAGGTAGAGTCAGACCTGTGTTCGTGCAGCTGAGCCAGATGTAGCCAAAACCCCCACCTGGGATCAGAGGGTCACAGTGATGTGGGGTAGGAAGGCAAATAGATGAGTCCTGTAGCTGGGGTTTCTCAGTGGGGCACGGGGCTGCCCCAAAGAGGTGACGTTTCAGCCAGGACTTCTGTAGCCTCGGGAGTGGATGGGGAGGGGAAGTGACCGAGCACGCGGGCCTGCAACCCGAGCTGCTGACAGAAGGCCAAGGGCTGGAAGAGGAGGCTTGAGCGGGAGCCAAGCGTCGTCCTGGGGTACCCGAGGCCCCTGTTACACACATGAGCCCGAGGCCTCCACTGGGTGCTGATCCAGGTCCCTCATCCCCTCAGAGCGGGCTGACACCCATCAGCTCAAACGCCCCCCAGCACCAAACTCAAATTTGTACACATCCGTTTGTTTTAAAATTGACCCAAACAAGCCGGGCGTGGTGGCTCATGCAAGTAATCCCAGTACTTGGGAGGCTGAGACAGGAGGATCGCAGGTTCGAGGCCAGCCTCAGCAACTTAGAGAGGCCCTGTTTGCAAATTTTAAAAAAGGGGCCTGGGGGAATGTAGCTTGGAGGTAGAATGCCCCTGCGTTCAATCCCGAGTCCACAAAAAAAAAAAAAAAAAAGAAAAAGAAAAAGAAAAAGGAAAGAAAGAAAAGAAAAAGATCTGGAGCTGGAGCAACCCGCAGGCTGCCAGCGCAGGGCGGAGGCC
The DNA here is from genome assembly GCA_004027185.1 of Glis glis. NCBI lineage: Eukaryota > Metazoa > Chordata > Mammalia > Rodentia > Gliridae > Glis > Glis glis. Next base: position 6,555 of record PVJS01000410.1, read on the forward strand.
CCGTCCCTGTCCTCCGGCTGGCTGTTGAAATGGCAGCCGCAGGCTCCTGTCCCCGGTGACCCCAGCCTCATTAACGGGGTCCCTTGTAGAGCCGCCTCTCCGCCTCCGCTACCCGCGCTGCTAACCGGTCAGCGGCCGCTTCGTGTTAAACTCCTTCTCATTTATTACAATACCACATTTTTTATTGACATGGAAATAAAACTTACAATCAATGAGATATGATGAAATATACATCAAAACGGAAGTGGCCGGGGCCGCCGGTTTCATCTGGCTCGGGAAGGAGTGAGGGTTTACCGGGGGCGGGGGGACACTGAACATTTTTCTTCCCTATTACATGATGCGATTTTCAATGAATCTATAAAGAAAATGAAAACACAAATAGAGGAACCAAACAGAATGATCCGTGCAGCTGTCAAAACTTAAAACAGTTCAGTATCCCTTTGATTTCTGTTTTAAGTTTTGAAAAGTACATAGATCATCCTCTTTTTCTTTTCCTTCCTTCCTTCCTTCCTTCCTTTTTCTTCTTTCTCTTTTTTTTCCTTTTATTTCCATGGGGAGCCTCCTCCTTGAATCTGCTCCCTCTGTCCCTCCTCTCACGTGACCCTTGGTGGCTGAACTGACCAATGTCCAGGATGAGGTGGCATTTACCTCTCGTGCCACCAGCCCGCCAGCGCCGACGCACCTCAACCCGTTTATTATATTCCTCAGCCGACCAGAGAGTTATTCTTTCTTTGTGGGGCTCCATGTCAAAGCAGGCTCAAAGGGGTTTCTGCCCTTATGAAAATAGTGCAGACCGGAGATGAAGGGGGACAGGGGGCCCCTCCCTGCTCCCGCACACCTACTGCACGCCGGACACCTCTGGGCACGTCACCTCCATCGTCTCCCCTAACTCTCGTCATTGCATTGGGAGGTGGGGGCAGCTATGGAGGGATGAGAAACAGAGACTCGAAGAGGTGTCACCTTGCTCACCGTCATACAATGAAGAAGGATGGGGATCACAGTCCAGATTCCCATCCCCTCTGTCTACACTGGGTGGACGCTGGAGAGGGGCTCCGAATTGGGCAATTTTCAGGGTTTTTTTTTCTGAAGACTGTAAAACTCATGTTTCCATAGAAGTCTGACATGGAGTCTCCCATCCACGAGCATGTGACAGAGTGGTCACCGGCGGGTTGGGACCAGGGGCTCGTGCCTCCTCCCGACGTGCCCCTGAGCGCCTCTCTGAGCCATGAGAGACCGTGGTGCTTCCAGGCGGAGTCACCGGTCTCCTCTGTGTACTGGTGCAGACGGGGTGGTGGGGAGGAGGCAGGTAGAGGGAGACCTGCGCCCCTGTCTCCAGCCTTGAAGTCCAGGGCTCCTCCTCTCCTCCCAACAGCAAGGCCACACGAAGCAAAAGAGGGACACACTGTGAGACGGGGGCCATCCAGCTTTGCTGGTCTTTGGCTTGTCTTAGAGATCAAAATTTCAAGGCCAGGCACAGTGATGCACACCTGAAATCCCAGCTACTTGGGAAACTGAGGCAGGAGGATTGCAGGTTTGAGGCTAGCCTCAGCAACTTAGTGAGACCCTCAGCAACTTAGCAAGACCCTACTTCAAAATAAAAAGAAATAAATGAAGAGGACTGGGGGTGTAGCTTGGAGGTAGAATATCCCTGGTACCCTAGGGATATCAATTCCTAGGACCCCCCCCAAAAAAATGAAATCCCAGTACTTGAGAGGCTGAGACAGGAGGATTGCAGGTTCAAGGCCAGCCTTGGCAACTGGTAGACAAACACCATCTACATTTTGTCTCTTCGGGCGTGCCCACTTAGGGCATTTCATCTAGATGGCTTCATAGGATATGTGGACTTTTGTGTCTGGCTGGCTTCTTCCCTTAGATAATGTTTTCGGGGTCCATCCACGTTGTAACATGAATCACTAACTGCTTCCTTCCTTTTCGCGGCTGAATAATATTCCATTGTACGGATAGACTATGTTTTGTATCCATTCATCCCTTGCCGGACATTTGGGGGGTGTCCTTCTTTTGGATACTGTGGTTAGTGCCGCTGTGAGAACTCGTGCACACGGATGAGTTTGAGTAGCTGTCCTCACATCCTTCGGGTATGAGCCTAGGAAGATAGTCATACGGTAATTCTATCTTTAGCTCTTTGGAGCCAGCAGATAAATGAATTCGTTTTGCAGCTACTTGTCTCTTCACACACATGGAGACAGAGGCTGATTTTTCAGCACCTCAGAGGGGCTGGCGGCCGCCAGTCTGAGTCCTTGTGGTTCAGAGTCGGCCGCGCCCTCCGCAAAGGCATTTGCCCAGGTGGTGAGGTGTTCGCCCCACTCCCCAAGCAGGGCGCCCTCATTATACCCGTTTCGTGGGGGTGGCAACTGCCACGTGGAGGTTCAGTAGCTTGCTCAAGGTCACGCACCATGGAGCAGTCGGGATTCCAACTCGGGCGCCTTGGCCCCAGCTGACGTTCTCAATCAGTGACCTGTCGTGTCCCGGTGAGGTGCCAGATGATTTCTGTCTGGATGTGGGATGTGACAGGTATGGGCTGGCGGCGGTGGCGGCGGGTCTCTGTGCCTCATTATGCCAGCCGCAGACTATTATGAAAATGACTTGTCTGCCTTGAGCTCGCCCCGGCTGCGAGCAGCAGGAGCCGACGCGGGGTGGCTGGAATCAGCTCCGCGCAGCAGCGGCAGCGGATAACCCGCAGAACAGAGCAGGGTCGCAGGGACGCTCCGCCGCAGTCGGGTGGTTAGTTTTGTCCCTGTTTCTTCAGAAAACAGCCTGTCGCCCCATGACAGCTCCCACTTACTGGGTACTTCCTCCATGTCCGCCCGGGTGCTAAGACGCTCTCAGCTGTAGACCTGGGGTGGGGGTCGAGTCCCCATTTTACCGACAAGGGGCCTGGCGTCCGGGCCGTTTGGGTAACCAGCTCAAGACCACACAGGCGCAGCTGGCGGAGGTGCCATCCGTGACGGAGTTGGGGTTCAGCAGCCACGCTGTGAGCAGGTGTCCGGACTCACACCCCTCCTTCCAATGCACACCTCTCTCAGGCACTTCCGGCTCTGCCCAGGAGGGAATGTTTCTGGGATTTCATCCCCCATGACACCGAGGTACCTCCTAGGAGTGACTTGGGTCTCTTCATGATCTCAGATGACACCTAGCCAGTTTTTTTTTTTTTTTTGCGGTACCGGGGATTGAAACCCAGGGGCGTTCTACCTCCGCGCTACACCCCCGGCCCTATTTTTTATCCTTTATTTTGAAACCGGGTCTAACAAAGTTGCGGAGGGCCTCACTAAGTAGCTGAGGCTGGCCGTGAACCCGGATCCTCTGGTCTCAGCCTCCCAAGTACTGTGATTACAGGCGTGCGCCACCACACCCGGCTACCTAGCCAGTTTTTATTGCTTTCAAACAAAATTCCAAATCATGGTATTAGTTCCCCGCCATCTCTCGCGGTGGCCTTTTTTCAAAACGCCGTGCGTTTCCTCCAGCCGCCTCCCGGGCTGTTGAGTTACGGGCCCCCAGAGGCCGCGGGCTCAGAGCGGATGCATCCGGGCGTCTCCCTGCCCGCCGCCGCCTTCTCTGAGTGTAATCAAACATCAAGCTAAGTAGCAAATAAATCTCTCGATCTCATAAGCTGCACAGCGAGATCGTGTAAATGCAAATGAAGGACCTGATTTCAAGCTGTCGAGGGGGAGGGGAGGCCGCGCCAGGGCCCTGTCGCCGTGACCACCCCCCTCGGCTCGGGCCATCCATCAGCTGCGAGATCGGGGCTGGCAGCGGCGGGGAGGGAGGCCGGGCTGCCCCGGGGAGCCTGAGCCGCCAGGCAGGTGGCAAAACCCAGGCAGCCCTGGCCAGACAACCAGGTGGGGCTGAACCTGGTGGCCTGGCCAAGCAGGTGCGGCGGGGCCCGTGGAGGTGTCCCCACTGTCCAGGGCTCCCCTCGGGCCTCAGCTGGAGAGTTGCTATGGTAACCGAACAGTAGGACTAGCAGCCACTATTTATTAAGTGCGCCTCCTGGGCCAGGTGCCACACACGCCCGCCCCGCACGCCGCCGCCTCCTCGAGAGGATTGGCAGGTGAGGGAAGGGGGACCAGAGAAGTCGAGTGTCTTGCCCAAGGTCACACAGGGCGAGGCAGAGCTGGGACCCGAGCTCAGTTTCATGTGACATAGCAACATGCAGGTTACTGGCATTCACTGCTGGGCCTACCTCCTCTCCCTCCAGGCCTCCCCAGCTGGCAGTAGCCGCCTCGGCCCCGCTGCTAATTTGTTGGAGAGTCAAGATGACACGCAAGGGCCGTGGGCAGGGCTGCTGCTGCTTTTTGTGTGGTTAGAAA